>JAHBCN010012470.1:0-26764 GCA_019359885.1 Listronotus oregonensis
GGGTTAAACAAAAACTGGTGGGAAACGGGGTTGAAAATTGTAAAAAAATCTAGTAATATATCGTTATAGGTGATTTTTGGTATACAAATTTTAATTTTTCATTTGTATGTCATTTTAATAAAAAATTGGGGTGGTAGTAAAAAAAAAAAACCAAGATTGTCTTTTTTGTTTTTTTTTTTTATATACGGATTTTAAAACAGTGATGTGTAAGTAATAAGTCTGTCCATCGTTTTGTTGACTGATTCTGTACAAATTCGTTACCCACGCGTTTTTTTTCCTTTTTTCGTCTTTAAAACGCGACCTCCATGTCTGACATTTTCGACGACACTGTGAAGACGAATGGTGGATCACGCGTAAACCGAGCATTCAAACGAGAATATTCGCTGTGGTGATGAACTGAATGGGTTGCTGTAATGTAATGCTCGTAGCGAGCATTACTTTACAACGTTCGGTTACAAGTCAGTCGCCGCCTTAAGCCGGAGTCTCATGCATCCGATTTCCGACGATCCGATCAACCGAAAGAATTTTGATTGGTCAGAACATGTGGCGCCACAATGTTCTGACCAATCAAATAGATCGTCGGAAATCAGATCCCTGCGGGCGATCGAATTGTTCCATTGCTCGGGCAATAATGTACATTTCTTATTTATTCAAAGTTCATCGGAATCGGAAACCCGTACCTATCATTGCATATGAGTTTGGGTCCATTCTGCTTGTTAAAAAAATTTAAAAGGGGTCAAAGTTTTTTTCACAATATTTTGGGAGTATCTCATGAATTTATTGATATTTTTTGAAAAAATGGTTTGATATTAACATTTTTTTCTTATAATGAGACCTTAGCAAGTGTTCAATGATCCCAGAAAATTTCCTTTACCATCTTTCTTGCGTTTTGATTAAAACTTGTTTTACCCATCTGTGTTTTTTAGCCTACTACCAACCGCATGTATCCAGTGTGGAATGTTATGGATTTTTTGACGGCCATTTTGCAAAAAATATTGGTGTTGCAAAAAAATAGTAAGGACTATTTTTGTAGATTTCGAGGTGATCTTTATTTTTTGTCAAAACAAAAATTCTCTAATTTCGATATTTTGGCAGATATTCGCGGAAAACTCATTTTTGGCGGGTTTCCAAGTCGGAATCGTGATAAACTTTTTCTCGCTCGAAAGCATTCAAAAAGACCTAAGAATTGCGCCACAAATGAAAACTGTACAGATTTTTTTACAGCTTTGGGTGCTTTCAGGTCTTCAGTTATTGGACTAGAATTTAAAAATAATAATAAATCAACAGTCAATTAGGAAGCCAACCTTTAATATCGTTTTGGTTCTTTGTGTAGCATAAATTTAAAAGTGAATTTTAAAAATTCTAATGAAAATTCGGTGTAAATCACTTTATTTAATTAACAATTTGGGTATTTCATGCAATATGGAATTTAAATCTGGTAAAAAACTAGAAAGAGTTTATGTATGTAATGGGTTGATAGTTCGCTACTTCAAAACAGCTAAGCTAAGATTATCGAAAATCGCATAAAAAGTTACCTATTTTTTAAGCATAAAAGTTAGTTTTGACAAGTTACAAAAATATAATAATAAATTTATGTCTATTTGATCGTACTATTTTAAAAAAATAACTAAAGCGTAACCTATGGCTTCATCTATATGAAATCATTCAAACCTAATAATTCGTGATTTATTTCCAACAAAGGACGCCTGTAAAGTATTTTAATTTTTCGTAGGCAACCATCTTTTAATGGATAAAACGTTTACAAATTTTTTGGTAAAATACCATAAAGCAATTAAAAAATAACCTTTTAGCTTATGTATGATAAAAGTAAAAGACTTTATTTTATTGTTAGGACACTTGCTTTTCTAAAGCAGAAAAAATAAATACAACAAAAAAAGAAAGAAAAAAAAACAGAGAAAACTTGTTTTTTTTAAACATTTTTTTAATTAATAATATTTTTCTTAATAATATAATTTAATGGTATAATTGAACTTTACATATATATATATATATATATATATATATATATATATATATATATATATATATATATATATATATATATATATATATATATATATATATATATATATATACAGTGTGACCAGTAACGACCGCATCATATGGGATTTTTTTTATTAATAGCTTTATTCGAAATTTGACTTTGGCATCAATTTCTGCTTCGATCGAGATAAAAATTAACTAAAAAAATAATGCTCACTTGATTCGCATTATTTGTCAAATTTAAAAGTGGGGTTATATCTTAAAATTTCAAAAAAAGTTATACGAAAAAGTTTTCTAAATGCAATTTTTAGCCCATATGGAAAAATTTAGCTGTATAAGACAATTTTGATATTTTGTCCGTTTTTTCACCACTGTTGCAAAATAAAACTAACCACAACTAACATAACACTTCTTAGTTTTGACAATGCTTTATTCCAGATACATTTTTTTTTAAGTAGCGTTATATAAAATGTTTGTTTTCCTACAAAATCCAAATGGGGCTATTGAAATTTGGTCACATGTGATGCAAAGTTTATTTGTTTTTAACCCTTTATAAGGTAGTTTATAAAATAACTATTTTTGAAAACGTAGTTTTGTCTAAAAAGTAATACACATTAATATTAGGAAGAGAGTTTAATTGAAAGAGTCAAATTTTTTAAAAAAAAACTTATTATTATAATTAAACGCATGTAAAATTTCAACTTTTTAATTATTAACAAACCATTTTTGGTATTTAAGTATTAAATAAAAAACAGTTTAAAACTTAAAATTTAAAATTACATTTCTGTGTGCCCACCATTGCGTTCAATACAAATAATTGTTCTTCTTGACACATCTTTAATGGAGTTTCCCTGATACTAGGGGCCTTATTTCAAATGCAGTTTCGAATCACCCGTTTCCAAATGATCAACACTACGGAAAGGTCTTTGTTTGTAAACTTTTGTTTTAGGTAACCCCAAAAGAAAAAATCAAGTGGGGTTAAATCCGGAGAACCTAGCCGCCAGTACTTCTCCATATTATGTCCAATTACTTTGCCCCTAAATTTTTCCCAAGAAGCGTTCCTGAACCTGCTTGTTGGATGGGAGCACCGTCACACTGGTACCACAAATTTTGCCTTATTTCTAGGCATATTGTCCAAAATTTCAAGGATCTCGGTGGAAGCGTAGGTACTCTTCGGGGAAATTTTTCCTCTAAAAAAATAAAAAACAAACGATCGTTTAAAACACCGCACCATACTTTTTGTTTTAAAGGAATACTGGTCCCTGCATTCTATTATAAAATTTGTTTTCTTGAGCCCACCATCTACAATTTTGAGAGCTTACAACGCCGTTTAGTAAAAATTGCTCTCGGCCCCAAACGTAGGGAAAGGACACATCTTCTTTTTTTTCCCCCTGGTCCCAAAAAAGAAATCCCAAACGTATGTCAAAATCTCGTTCCTTAAGAGTATTTATAAATTTAGGTTTATAAGGTTTAAATTTTTTTTTAAAACCAAAATCTTCCTTACGCTCTCTCTTTGTACATCAGTTCTGCAAGAAACATGTCTAATACTAGTTTGGCCATGTTCCACAACATCTAGGCACACAATTGGACTTCTTCACTATGTTTTTAGGATTGCGAGATTTTTTAAATGAATTTTCCAGATCCAGTTGTTTTAAAATTTTTTCCCCTTAATCCTACTTACAGTAGACTGTTGCACATTTTTGCCTGGATGCCTTTCATTAAAAATATTGGCTGCTACACGATGACTTGTGTTTTCACCACATATTAATACAATTTCAATTTTCCTGTAAATTAACATTTTTTTAAATTTAATATGCATTTTAAATTTAAAGTCACTATGATAAAGAAAGCGATTTGTCTGTCATTATTAAAACAAAGCCTTGTTGATCTTTTTTTATCATTTTTTTTTTACGGCCAACTTGTTTTTGGTGCATCAGGGTACGGTACAATACTAATTAATTTTGAATACTGCACTTGAATAATAAAATACTATTTTGACTTATTTCTTAACATAGCTTTATAACAAATTTTAAAAAAGGGAGTTTTTAAATAAAATCGTTGAAACTATATAAAAACTTTACGTGAAGTTAAACAAAAATGTATTTTTCACTTAATGCAAACTTTACTGATACTGTGTACCTGTTTGTCTTAATTAAAATATGTATTACTTTGCACTACGTTTTAAAAAATAATTATTTTATGGGTACTATACAGGGTCAAAAACAAATAAATTTTTGCATCACATAGGACCAAATTTTAATAACCCTATTTGGATTTTGTAGAACAGCACACATTTAATACGGCAAACTTTAAAGAAAAGGTGTCTGGAATAAAGCATTCTAAAAAAAGTAAGAAGTTTTATATAGGTTGCGTTAAGTCTTATTTTGCAACAGTGGTGAAAATTTACAAAAAATGGAAAAAATCAAAAAAATTTCTTATACAGCTCAAATTTTGCACGAGCTAAAAATTGCATTTGAAAAATTTTTTCTAATGACTTTTTGATATTTTGGTAACCCCATTTTTGAATTTTTTGGAAAAAAATTAAAATTTGACAGATAATGCGAATCACGTGATTATTATTTTTTTTTGGGTTTAAATTTTTATCTCGATCGAAGCGAAATTGATGCCAAAGTCAAATTTCGGGTACAGCTATTAATAAAAAAAAATCCCGTATGATGCGGACTTCTGGTACTGTATATACAGTAAGTCTGTGAAAATGAGACCCCCGTTTGCTTTAAATATTCAAATTGGAAAAAATGTTTTATATAAAAATATTTTAGTTTTGCTGCTCTATATTTTGCAAACAACGTTATGTATACAGGGTGTATCAAAAAGCTCGTATAAGGGAAAATTAATTTTTTTTAAAAGGCTCCTTATATTTTTTTTTTGCATTTTTATTTTCTTTCATAAAATTCTAGATATTTTTTATATGGCATATCCTTTTCCTATATTCAATTGTATACGAGATATTTGCATTTAAATACAAATTTAGAAGGGAAAAATCCGCTCATCTTTTAATGTTGTTTTACGTTTCTATAGCTTCAGCGGTTTTTGAGGTTGCATAATAACCATATATGCTATAAAAGATTATTAAAAATTTAAAATGACATGACATGATGAGTTTTCTGAATCAGCAAAAAAATTGTTTTAACCGTTTTTTTTTTTTTAAGGTTTTACCTATTTTTACTCATCATTTAATATCTAATTCTATTAATTATTACTTTTTGACTGTTCTGTCACTCTACAAAAACCGTTAAAACCATAGAAACGTAAAAAAACATTAAGAGATAAGCGGATTTTTTTTTTATTCAAATTTGCATTTAAATGGGAATATCTCGTAAACAACTGAATATAGGGTATGATATGCCATATAAAATATCTAGAAATATCGAAAACAAAAAAACAACAAAAAATATGGGGTCATTTAAAAAAATAATTTTCTCCTTTTACGCCCCGCACCCTTTTTTAAATAGCGTTATTTGCAAAATATAGAGCGGGGAAACAAAATAAATTTTTTTATAAAAATTTTTTTTTTCCCCTTTAAATATTTAAAGCAATAAATGGGGGTCCCCCCACGGGGCCGTATATATATATATATATATATATATATATATATATATATATATATATATATATATATATATATATATATATATATATATATATATATATATATATATATATATATATATATATATATGATAGTTTTTAGGTAATTTTACTAATTTTAAATCAATTTTAATCAAATAATACACTAAAATCGAATAACAACTTATTTTATTTACTTCGTTTACAAGCTTTAGACGCCGACTGACTGTCGACTCTTTAAAAATGCAACATAATCAAAAAGCTCAATTCTTGATTATTCATCCACGCCAAGATTGGATTACGTCATATGTCGGGAGAGACATAGGTAGGATGCCAGATAAGCTAACACGGCCTTCCTGACCTCGGGGCGTCCTCGCACCGCTGACAAACTGTAAACAAAAATAAAAAGAAACAAAACATTGTTCATTTTAATTTTGAGCCCAAACCTACATTTTGGGGACCTTTTTTTTTTTTTTTAACCTTAGCCTAAATTTACATTTGGAGACCTCATTTTGTCCAAACTAAATTTAGGGATCTTAATTACCAAGCCCGATTTTCTTTTTCGGGGACCCCAGCCTAAATTTACGTTTGGGGACCTCATTTTGCCCAAACTAAATTTAGGGATCTTAATTACCAAGCCCGATTTCTTTTTTCGGGGATCTTAGCCAAAATTTACGTTTGGGGACCTTATTTTGCCCAAACTAAATTAAGGGATCTTAATTACCAAGCCCGATTTCTTTTCGGGGACCTTAGCCAAAATTTACGTTTGAGGACCTCATTTTGCCCAAACTAAATTTAGGGATCTTAATTACCAAGCCCGATTTCTTTTTCGGGGACCTTAGCCTAAATTTACGTTTGGGGACCTCATTTTGCCCAAACTAAATTTAGGGATCTTAATTACCAAGCCCGATTTCTTTTTTCGGGGACCTCAGCCTAAATTTACGTTTGGGGACCTTATTTTGCCCAAACTAAATTTAGGGATCTTAATTACCAAGCCCGATTCTTTTTGGACTGCTAATTTACGTTTGGGACCTATTTTGCTCAAACTAATTTAGGATCTACCAAGCCGATTACTTTTGGACTATTCAAATGAAACTTCTTTTATTTTTCTTGCCGACCAGGCCAAGTACGCAGGTGCACATGAGCTGCTACAGTTGTCCTGCCATGGCTGTCTTTTCGCCTAAGAGCATACCTCTCATTTGGTAGACAATGGGTTATCTCAAAGGGACCTTGAAAGTTCGGCTTCACTTTTCCACCATATGCCATCTCACTGTTTTCTATAACCAGTTCATCTCCAACAGCATACAGCACTGCTTTAACTCACTTTTTATTGACGGCATTTGTTGTTTGTTCCGTGATTTTCTCTAATCTCTTGTTTTCATTCAAATGTTTATCCTTTACGTAACAATATAGTAATTCGAGTAAAGTTCTCTATAAAAAAGTATCCTAAAAATTTTCGCACATCTTTCACATCCCGGGAGCAACTGTTTGTACAAGTGGATTGACTTTTCTCATACTAGGTTATACTCTACCAATCTCTATAATAACGCCTAAATATTCTACACATGTTTTAAGAAAAACAACACTTTTTTAAGTTCAGTACAAAGCCAGCTTTTAACAAAACATTTAAAACCTCTCGTAAACTTTTAAGTCCATTATTTTTATTTATAGTTTCGGCGGGAATCAAAACGACTAACATCGAATAATAAAACTCTCACTAATAATATAAACAAATGCAATTCGATCCTTAAGCGTTCCAAGTGCCTTGTCGATAGCGTGTGATTGTTCATCGATAATTTGCTTAACTTGCGGTCGCTCCGAATATGATAAGTGACATGAGCGGCAAGCGAACGGTTTTGTATCACCTAACACTAAATTAATTTTTCCAGTTGTCACAGCTGACTTTTTGTTTATGAGCAGTTCAAAGAATTGTTTTTATGGAAGCACCAATTTGCTCGTCCAGTCCTGACACTTCAATAGTATTCTTATCGTAACTGCGTATACTCAGTATGCAATTGATATACAGGGGATCATGAGTAGTATTGACTCTTATGCGTAAGCAATACTCGTTTTGGAAATCCATTTTTACGGTAGCAAACGGCTTCACTGTGTCCAGGCTTTTTACAATAAGTACATACAATCTTAGCACTTTCTGTACCTTTTAAGTCTGTATCAGTTTCCTTTCCAGTTGAAGTTTTATGCACGTCACTTTCGAATTTCGAAAATTTCTCACAGTTAACTTGTTTATGTCCATACCGATGACATTTACGACATTTTCCTTGAAAAACCTCATATTCATCACATGAATATCCCCGTTTTCGCGAAAGATCGTTGGAACTACGGAACGATCGACGCATGCTTAGTCCTTCGCACATTTTGCGAGCATCGCATACAGCTAAGAGTTTTAATAATTCCGATTCACAGTCCGGCGGTTGAACACAAATTCTGTTGCGAACTTCCGTATCCTGAATGTCAAATTCAACGAGACTTAGCACAATATTCCAAGGAAAATCGGGATAAAATCGCTTAATCGACGCAAGTTTAGAACTGCCATATTCCACTAATGAAGAAAAATTCGAACTTAAAATAGCCAGACAAGCGCGCACTCGTGTAGCCGGCGTACCTTGTTCAGGAAAAGCGATTTCAAAATCGCGCCGAAATGATGCCCAATCACGCACAAGAGGCTTCCAGTGTTTATAAAAACGGGCTGCTCGACCACGAAGAGCCTCACCAGCTTTTAGAACAATTAAAGTGTCCGAAATACAAAGTTCCATTTGTATTCTGGTGACGTCATCCATCCACTCAATAACACTAAACGGAGTGTCATCTGGGTCAAAACTTGACAATCGAATCTGCGACGATGAAGCATTTTGAATCTCGGATGCAAACACAGATGGCGCTGGGCTCGCCCGAACATTTGCGCAGCTTGTACTTGTTGATGCTTGGGCGTTGGCCATTGTAGATAAAACTTGCATCATTTGGTTTTGAAGTTTTTCATTATTTTTCTGCTGAAGTTCAAACATTCGTAACATTTTGTCATTCACAGATAGTTCACTTTGTCTTGTAACCATTTCGGGTTCACTCTCACTACCGTCGCCAGGATCTGCACTTCGATTATTACTGTCCGCCATTTTTATTTACCGCACAAAAATGTTCAAAAACACGGTTCTTCCTTTTCTTTTAAGCAAAAAAAAGGCATCCACTTCTGATGATAGTTTTTAGGTAATTTTACTAATTTTAAATCAATTTTAATCAAATAATACACTAAAATCGAATAACAACTTATTTTATTTACTTCGTTTACAAGCTTTAGACGCCGACTGACTGTCGACTCTTTAAAAATGCAACATAATCAAAAAGCTCAATTCTTGATTATTCATCCACGCCAAGATTGGATTACGTCATATGTCGGGAGAGACATAGGTAGGATGCCAGATAAGCTAACATATATATATATATATATATATATATATATATATATATATATATATATATATATATTATATATATATATATATATATATATATATATATATATATATATACTAGATTACAAAAGCATGGTTTTCATGTTTGTTTATTTATTATTATATATTTAAATCAAATTAAACCATTGTTAAAACTTGTATGAGTAAATTTACAAATTTTATTAGAATATGTAAGTCAAAAGAATAAAACAACAATCCAAATTTTTTTATATATGCACCAATTTATTTGAAATTTTGACAAATGATAGATGGATGGTCGAAAAGCAAAATCTATATGGTGCCGATGTGCGCAACCACACCAGGGGTGGATGACACCCCTTTTTGGGGGTGGCATTCACCCCCGAGAAGGGGTAGTTACCCCCAGAAATCGATAGATGAGCAAATTTTAAGTAAAAAAAGTCATATCAAAATTTTTCACCAGTTCAATAGTTTTGGTTTGCAATTGAAAAGTGGGGTTTTTCTTTAAAAAAACCTCATTTTTTTAATTATTTTTTTCATAACTTTGTAAATTTTGCCTTTTATCGAAAAAAAATGTAATAAACAAAAATTCTTATAAAAAACAAAGAAATTGAGTTATAAAGATTTAAAAATTTTACCTAAGGCAAGTTATAGCTGTTGAAGATCTTTCAAAGTGAATAAGTACCCAACCTCCCAAAAAACGGGGGGAAAAGGGGTTTTTTTAACAAAAATCTGAAATATTTTTAAAGAGCATTAAAAACCCTTTAAAATAAGCACAATAAAATTCTATTTGACGAAAATTTTAGTGAGATATGGTGTAAAAAAATTAAAAAAAAAAAAAAGCAAAAATAATGTTTTTATTCAAAATCAAAATTAAACTTATTCCTGCACCAATTACTTTATTTGTATGTTATTCATGTCATCTTAAAGTTTAACTGATTAGAGATGCACAGTTTAAAAAAAAAAGAGCCTAAAGTATATGTTTTTTTTGTCATTTAAAAAAAAATATTTTTCTCATTTCAACTCCAAAACCATAAGAGATACGAAAAAACTAAAAAGTAAAAAAATGTAGCAATTTTTATGACAATTATTCTCTTCTTTTTTTTTTTTTTTGTGGCATAAAAATTGACGGAGTAATAACCGATTTAAACTTTCACTACAGTGCGAGGACTGCTTTTCTGCAGCCCTTTGACCCTTTTCCTAGAAAATATAAAGCGTCTTTAGCCCTTTTAACAAACATAGGCTTGTAGGCCTGAAAATTACTTTTAAAATGTTTTTTTGGAGGATGTGATAGCTTCAAAATTAACAGATTTACACAAAAAAGTGAATAATGAATTTTTTTATAAAGAAAGTACAATGAAATATTAAATGTCTTTGAATAAAATTTTTCTTTTATTTTTTGGGCCCAAAGGGGGGGTTCTTAAGGGTTGGAGGGTTGACAATTAAAAATTATTTCAAAAGAGATGTAATACTAAAATTACGCAAAATCTAAAAAAGGCAGTCATTAGATATTTTTTTTTTTCCCTTTTCTGCGGGGTAGTTTTTGGGGTTAAAAAGTGGTAACAAAAAATTTTTTTAAATAAAACCCGAATTTTAATGTTCGTTAAAAATTTTTTTTCTATATTATCTTTATCAAAAAGGGGAGTTTTTTAAAAATTTTAAAAGGGGGTTTATATTTCAATATACACCAATTTTTTTTTTGTACAATGTTAGGATTTTTCCCATAAATAAAGACAATCGAAAAACCTATAAAATCTATTTTTTTGATAAAGGGGGTTTTTCACCCCCTTAAAACAATTTTCAACCATATAGTTTTTTTTATGAGGGTAAGATAAAAAATTCAAATTTTGGAAAAACGGGGATATAAAAAATTCGGAGGTATGACACTATTTTAGCTTGACTGCCTGGGCTATTTGTTATGAACACTTTAAGAATTATTTAAAGGGTCAAAAATTAAAAAAAAATAAAAAACTGATGAACTGAACCAAATTGGTTAAAATAATTTTTAAAAGAAAAGATAATAATTCTGACAGATTTGTAGCTTACTGGCTTCAAAAAGGGTTTTTCAAGAGCTTAGATTAAAAAAAAAATTAAATAAACAATATACCCACTTTTGGGTACAATAATGTGTTTAAGGGGGTAAGTCTGACAAATTATATAAATCATGGGCGTACGATAACGAGAATTTTTAAGGGATCAATGTAGCTTTAAAAATTTTTCCTTTGGCCCAAATTCACTATTGAAAAGGTTTAATTATCCTGCGTCATACCTTTATTGACTTAATATCTAATTATTTATTTAAAAGTTATAAAAAAAATTATAAAAAATAAATGTCAGTGGCGTGTACGGGGGAGGCAGGGTTAAACAGGTAACACTTTTTGGAAAATAATTTACTTTTTAACTTATATTATTTTATTAAAACTCTATAGATATCAGTTTTCCAGATGCATATCTTAGAATCGGTTTTTTGGGCAAAAATTACCTTTTACGTCTTAATGGAGCTTTTTAATTTATCATGAAAAATTTTACAATAAACCGTCATTTTTTTTCTAAAAAATTTTAATTTTATTTCCATGATAGTTTAATTAAACGAATGTTTTACCCAATGACATTTTACGATAATTTTGTATATTTTCACCCTAAACTATTGTTTTTTAACTTATGTTTGGCCAAGAGGCCCTTAAATTGTTTTTATAATTAAATTTGTATACACTTTAATAAAAAAAAATCTTAAATCTTATTCAACTTAATTAGCATAGAAATTTACAGTCGTATTTTTAATTTCTTATTATGGTGGTGTGGGGTTTAATTTAGGGAAGAAAAAATGTTATAGTTGGATGTAGGATAAAGAAAGCATACAAAACTATTAAGAGGGCTAACTTGGGCTTACCTTCAATTTATACACTTGTTTTTGCAGTTACGGTGGAGCTGTTTGTGGTTTAGAAATAGTGTACACTATTTTACACTGTTGTTACTAAGCGCTCTTATCAGGTTTATTTTAGGACTGGGCGTGATGATTTTCATATAACAAACAATCCTGGTGCTGGTAATGTAATGTTGGCGCTAGTGATGGGCTGTTATTTTACAACCGTATTTTTAATTGTTTTTGTAAATAACTTCCAGGTTGTAATTGAAAAAAATAAAAAAGGGTTTAAAAAAAATAGCAGCGTTATGCTCGTCTACAACAGTATGGCTATGGAACGCGTTTTTATAAACCGTTAACGTACTACACTTAGTACCTTCTCAATTTTTATCATTTGGCGCCCCTATAAGTTTACAGAGACAGGCCTGCCTTAAAAGATCCGGGCCCTTTTCGCTCGATACCAACGGATGGAAGCCCTCTAGGACTGCCTCCTCTGCATATTTACTTGGAGAAGAGAGGCAAAGGGGGGCAAACCACGAACTCTATCAAGCGGTCAGTAACAACCGCAGATGTGTCATATGAAGAGCACGTCAAAATAAATAAGGTTACATTACGCCGGATAACTGGACACACCGGCCTAGAGGGTAATAAGTCCGCAGACCTCCTTGCCAAATGGGGGCGAAAACAAAATTCACAGGGCCGGAACCGGTCATCCCGGTATATCTTATGGAATGGCCAAGCAGTTCATATCAGCTTGGACACAAAGAAAAATCTTCGGAACTGGCATGGACTTCCGGGTCTTGCTCAGACGCTTTCTAAGCCCACTACGAACCAACAATATACTGTCAAACTACCAGGGCATTCGGGTACACCTTAAACTCTGGAGCAGGCTGTACGGACACTGACACTGGTTGACCACATGCACGCCAAGATCGTCTGCCGGAAGACGCCGAGTGCCGCATGTGCATGGACATGACCAAGGGTAATAACTTAACAGGGAGTGCTCGATCCCATTTAAGCCCTTATACGGCAATTTAAATGTCAATTCGGTATTTGTGACGTAATCCGTTTGCCTGCTTGTTTTGTTGACAAGTGGTATAGTTTGTCCAAGCTAACATTGTTGTGTTGGCTTACATGTTCAAAAACAAAAATTACTAGATTCAACGTCAAAATCAGCTGATTGACGTAAATCACCCAGTAATGGATTAAAGGCGTTTCAATTTTTGTATTAAATTTTTTTAGTGTTTGGGTGTGTTATTTCGTGTTTTAAATTAATTAGTGAGATTAGAGATTACTCTGCAGTGCTTTTATTTTTTTTGTGTGGTCTATTTGACATTTTTCATATTTTATAATTTATTTTATTTTGGACTAAGTTTTTATTTTTAAATTGGTTTTATGAAAAACCACTAGAATAGATATTTTTAGTGTATAATTCACAATGATTACTGTACTTATTTCCAGTTTGGAAAAAGCTGAAACCCACTTCAGAACTGTGATGAGTCCGGAGGTAAGAAAATATAACCTAATAAATATTTTTGTGAAAAATGATGCTATCAAGAATTAAATAGTGATCTTGCAAAAGGTAAATAACTGTTTAAGAATATCATAATCTAAAAATACATCCTCCAGATGCGCCAAAAATTTTAAGATTTAAATATATTTATATAAAGTCTTAATTTTTAAAAATGTTATATATTACTAATTTCTAATAGTAAAAGTTCATATCAAAATAGTTTTTAAAAGTTGAATATTTAACAAAAATTAATAAAATAAATCTACCTTCTGGGCAAAATGGGCAAACGGATGACGTCCAAACATAACCTATATGCGGACAAATAGTAAAAATCGAGCACTCCTTGTTAAGTTTACCACCCTTGGGACATGACATCTTGTTGCCAGGGAAGGTGAAAGATCTCTCTTCCAACAGGATCATCAGATTTATTAGGAGTCTGGACCTGGTGGGAGGAACATAAAAGGGTGTGAGCCACAATAGAACGATCGGTCGCGGTGGAAGGGTGTTATACCCACTCACTTTAAACCTACCTACCTACCTACCTACCCTATAATTCTGCACCACCACGGCTCTTATACTGCCATTGTTCTGATTAATTGTTATTTAAAAAAAGCAATAACAGTCGTATTTGTTTTTTAAAAATAGCAGCTATTACACTAGAGTAGGCGACAAAAACCTCAATAATGCAAAATGTATAATTTCAGATAAAGCGTTTTTTACATTTTTTTTAATTTAAACATACGGATTATAAAACGTTTTAAAAACATAAAATTTATGTTGCAGCAAGCTACATATAAAATTAATTTATAGATTTATTTTAGAACTAGTATCCAACAATTTTTTTTAAATTTTTAACAAAACATTGAAATGTATTATTATTTTAATTTAACGAAATGCTTGTCTAAATTTTTGCATAAACAAGAAACAAATAACAGAAGAAGGTCATATTAATTCATTCCCTGTGTTTATGCACCATGACCTTAAATAATGGTTTTACTCTTAAAGCAGAATTATTGTGTGAGCTAAATGAAAAACGTGATTTTCCATTAGAGTGGGATCCTGTGTATTTATTTTACAGTATTTTTGCAGAATATAATAATACCTGACGAAATACACAGTATAATAATAACTGGTTAAAAACACTCACCACCCAGAAAAGAAAATTAACCGTTTTTTAAACGATACAAAGAAATCAAAAATTAGGTCATTTTTCAAGGAGACTTATTTTTTCAAGGGATCATTTTAGCACAATTCATTCAGTCTATCAGTTAGAAGAAATTTTTGGTAGTAAAATCTCAAAAAGCAAAATTTTTGACTTAAGTCGTTTTTAAAATGAACAATTCAATTAAATTTTATTCATGTAAACAAGATATTAACAATCAAATTACGCATAATTAAAATTGTCGATATTTCTCATGTCATTGTATGAAAGCCGTGCATTCGTTTCAAAATATCTCGGAAACAGTTCTTACGATATTTTTAAAAAACTAATTCAATATAAATCATAGTATTAGAAAATTTCTAAAAAAAAACCTCGAATTTTTTATCGTTTTGTTAAAAACATATTGATTTTTGAAAGTTTACATAGTTCTGTTTGTTATTAAGAAATGGTGTGCGCTATTTTATTCTTTTTTTACATAATTGCTTTTATAGAAAGTGTATTTTAGGACTAGGTGGGCCCAAAAGGGTAAAATAGTGTAAAATATTATACAGTGTGTCCACTTTAGTTCGCACCAAATGGAAAACTATTTTATTATTAATTTTACGAAGAATTCTTTATAAAAAGTTCTGCATGGTCCAAAACCTAAAAAAATGCAACCATTAGATATTAATTTGTTTCGGTCGTATACAGGGGTATATCAGAAAATATTAATTTTGCTGAAGAATCAAAGTACCTTTTATTTTTGACAATATCGAAAAATTGTTATTAGAAAGGATTGATTAGAGTTGAAAAGTACCTTCAGATATCTAATTGCCTATCTATGATGAACATCAGAAGTTTTGTTATTTTTAACATTTTTTTAAGTTGGTTTTATTTGCAAACTTTTTTATTATTAATTTTACGAAAAAAGGTTACTCTTTATAAAAAGTTCTGCATGTTCTAAAATCTGAAAAACAACCATCAGATATTTGTTTGAGTCGTATACGAGGTTTTTTAGAAAAGTATTTTTTTTTTTTGAAAATATCGAAAACTTTAATCAGTTATCTCTTTATTTATTAAACATTTAATAACCTTTACGTCTCTTAACCTCTACGTTGCAATATTTTGATGATGCATTAAAATAACTGATAAATAACAAAATTATTTATTTTACAATAATTATCAACTACACAGAATACAGTACTAATAATGTAAATTGCGTAACAAGCGTGTAATGATTTATCATCATTTCACTATTGCTTCAACGTATCTGCCTTCTCTTACAATACAGGTTTCCGTTCTAAAAGAAAATTGCCTCAATACATTTCTAATTATATTCGAAGTTTTACCCTGAATTGTTCCAGCAATAATTATTTCCAAATGTTCTACGTCCGTGAATGGCCTGTGTTGATATACCTTTTCTTTAAAGTAACCCCATAAGAAAAAATCTAATGGTGTTAAATCTGGCTACCTAGCTGGCCAAAAAATATCGGAATATCTATGAATTAATCTTCCATTAAAGATATTTTCAAGGTATTGCCTTACTTCCATTGTGCTATGACATGTTGCGGAGTCTTACTGGTACCATACCTGTTGCCGTTCACGTCTTGGAAGATCACGAAGAAAATCATGCAACTGATTTTGTAAAAAACTTAGATAGCGTTAAGAAGTCATAGATTGTCGAAAAAAAAGGGTCAATTATTTTATCCTTGTTAATACCGCACCAAACGTTAGTTTTAAAATAATATTGATCGCGAGTTTTAATCGTAAAGTGAGGATTGGAGTCCACCATCGACAATTTTGCGAGGACACTGTTCCATTAGACGTAAATGTAGATTCGTCAGAAAAAATTATTTTCTAGTCAAAAAAGGATCGTCTTCTAGCTTTCCTTGGATAAGAAAAATAACATTCTAGTCGTCTGTCGTAGTCTCCAGGTTTTAAAATATGGATATATTGTGGTTTATATGGATGAAACTTGTTCTCTTTAAGAATTTTTGATATTGTTTTTTACAAATTTTATTTGGAAGAGAAGATGCCCTTTTTCGAAGGGACAATTTAGGTTTTTCTACTGCAGATAGCATTACACTTAACTTTATCTCTTTAGTTGTAACGATTTTCTGATCCTTGTTTGTGAATTTATTATTAACATCTCCACATGATTTGAATTTTACATTACTGATGTATGGTGTATATTTTTTCCTGGATGTCTGTTGTTAAATATTTCAGCTGCATCACGACAAGTTTTATAATTATCACCAACGATTAATACAATTTCTATTTTTTTTTCCACACTAAATATCACCGGCATGTTAACAAATTTAATTTGACACTCACTGTCAAACAATTCTTGCTATCAAGAAGTTTTTTATTTGTTTATCAATGCATCCTAGATTTCACGTAACTACAGTTACATTTGCATTGTTATTGTAGTTAAAAAAGAAAATAAAGTTTTTTTTCATATAATTGGACGTAATTGCATATTTGAACGTAGTTTTTAGTTCCTATCAACTTTTCTTAATTTTCGATATTGTCAAAAATAAAGGTACTTTATTCTTCCTAAAATTAATATTTTCTGATATACCTCGTATACGACTGAAAAAATTTAATATCTAATAGTTGCATTTGAGGTTTCGGACCATGCAGAACTTTTTATGAAGAATAACTTTTGTTCGTAAAATTAATAATAAAAAAGTTTTCCATATGGTGCGAACTTAAGTGGACACACTGTATATAATTAATTAATATAAGGCATTGAAAACTTCTAACATTTGGTGAGGCGTATTCGATGTTATTTGGAACAGCGCTAAATTTGTGGTCTATTTAAAATATTACATCACGAATAAAACTAAAATAGAACAAAATATAATGACCTGTACTGATGATTTATTCTTGTTTCGACCATTGTGACGACCCAAATAACCAGTCATATAAACTAATCTAGTTGAGAAGTTCGTTTCTGCGAAAAATAGTTAAAAGGCTTCAAAAAATATGAACGATAGTTCATTCGACGCGGACTGCAAATCTGAGAAAGGCGTTTTGAGGATTTTTTCTGCCAACAAAAAACGAAATAAAATAAAAGCCATTTCGATTTTTGATAACAACTCAAAAACCATAAAAGGTAAAGGAAATTGCAAAAAAGATCCTTAAAGAGGAGGAAATTTCCGATAAAAAAGTCCCAACTCTCGGAGTTCTATCTCTGTTATTTTTAATTTTAATTTAAGGCTAAAAATGGGCCTCCGTGCGACATATTTGGTTGCGAGTACGTACCGAGTACGTCACACGAATTTATCACCGTTGAAAATTTTACTTAAAGTAAGTTTTTCAGCAAGTTAGATAATTGTCAATTAACAAAATTGTTTTAAACTTTTGTCCCCATTGTATATTAAAAAAAAATGCTTAAATAATTGTCGCATAAATTTTTTGCGTCGTGGAGCCCTTTTTATATACATACCTAACAAAATAACGCCATAAAAGTTTAAAAATTTTAATCCTTTGTTTATAATTTAAAATTGGATAAATTTGACAAAAAATGAAAAACAAAGTAATATTGTCAATGTTATAAAGTTATTATAAACAAAGCATTAATTTTTTTTTAACTCTTATGGCGTGATCTTGTTAGGTTTATATATAAAAAGGGCTCCACGAGGCAATAAATTTATACAATTATTTAAGCATTTTTTTTTAATGTACAATAAAGACGAAAGTTCGAAACAATTTTGTTAATTAACAATTCTTCGGGAATAAATTTGTTAAAATGTTCTGAATGAACTCTCACTTTTTAAATATTTTTAATAAATATTTAATACCCTAAGAAAAATTATTTAGTGTGGCGTACTCGGTTTTAACGCCGAGCGCGCAATCAAAAATGTCGCACAGAGGCTCATTTTCAGCATTAAATTAAAATTATAAATAATAATTCAAATCTTCGCGATTCGGACTTTTTAATTGGATATTTCCTCCTCTTCAAAGACCTTTTTTGTAATTTGTAATTTGTAATGTGTTTTTTTTTTAGATTTCTTTTTTGTTAATAACAATTGCAATTTTTATTGGCAGTTCTCAAAACACCTTTCTAGATTGTCATTTCGCATCGAATGAGCTATCGCTTACATTTTTCAAAGCCTTCTAACTATTTTTTGCAAGAAACACACTTCTCGACTAAACTTATTTATTTAACTGGTTATTTCGGTCGTCACAATGGTCGGTGTACGAAACGAGAATATTTCAGGTCTATTTCCGAAGCGAAACTTGGTTGCGAATGTGTGCACGTAAGAATTTAGGAACGAAGAGACTTTGTATTTTCGTGCAAATTTTTCTTAAAACAATCTCTAGCAGAGCGCTGGTATAACCATCACAGTGCTATTGGTCGTCAAGCTGGAGTCGTAGATTTGAGCAAACAAAACATGTAGTAGGACCTATAAACTATCACATTATTACATAAAATAAAATAAAAGTCAAACAACAGTGAGTTATGTTACATTTTCCCTTATTAAAGAATGAAATTTATTTAAAAGACTGCACAAGTATACCGTTTTGCGGAAATCACATGTTCGTCTTTCCACAAAATGGTTTACTTGCGCAGTCTTTTTTAAAAAATCACCTTTAATAAGGGAAAATGTAACATAACTCACTGTTTTTTAACTTTTATTTTATGTAATAATGTGATAGTTAAGGTCCTACTACATGTTTTGTTTGCTCAAATTGCTATGACTCCAGCTTGATAACGAATAGCACTGATGATGGTTATACCGAAAGCGCTCCGTTAGGATTGTTTTAAATAAAAATTTGCACGAAATAAAAAAAGGATATTTTCGCGACTTATTGTTTTTAACTACTGGTTGATAGCAGTTCTTTCCCCCACCATTCATTCTAACCGTGTTTAACCCGCCTATCCTCGCAAAAACGAAACGGTTTACGTATGTCAACTTACTACTAATGGTTTAATACAGTTTTAAGTTTAAATTTAAATGTAAGGTCTTTGGAGAGTTAAGAAATAATTCGAAAAGAGAATATATAAACCAAATTTTTCATTTAATAAGATATTAGCTGTTTCCAAGTCTACTATAATAAGTAAATTTTTCCTTTATGATTGTAATATAACTGTATTAATTCATCCATTTGGGAATTAACTAATCAACCAAAAAATTTGCAATCCAAACAGTTGTTAAACCATAGCAAAAAAAAAACATCACAGAACCTAAACAATAGAAAAGCCGCGAATCCTCCATTATTTTAAATTTAAATTTGACATAACCATTATTAACGCTTCTCCTGACCAGTGGCGATAGCGGTAGATACTGGGTACAAAGTGATGATTTAGATACTGACGACAGAACACCTTCCCCTACGTTACCGCTTCTCGCGAAAATAAACCGGTATGTTAACTGTCCTAACAATGTTCAACGCGGTATGTCGCCAAAATTTGAAGAAAGTCTCTTCATTCCCTAATTTCCGAAGTGTAAGGAACGCGAGTGTACGAAACAAGAAAACACCGTACTGGTACTGGTAAAGGAAATCCCGTTGTTAGAGAGAAATAGACGTTGGCGCGGATGGCATTGAAGAGAAGAAGTTCATCCCAATCTCAATTTGATTTGTGGACGGGTATAGCTTTACTTACTACTGTCGCTAATAAACTACCTTAAAAAAGGAATATTTTATTGCTTATTTAAAACTAAAAATTACGAAATAAGATGGAAATAGAAAAAAATTGAATCGACTTCAAAAAACATTAATTTTAAATTACATTTTTTTTTTGTACATACACTAAATTATCTAATAAAAACAAAATCATTAGTGGTTACGAAACAAATTATGCGCCTAGGATTTTTTAAGGTCGGTGCCAGCGAAAAAATACACCAAATATATATAAAAAATAACTAAAAGTTATAAAGTAAAATATATACTCCCTAGCTGGAATTATAACTTATACATGTAAAAATATACCGTTCAGTTTAAATTTTTGCAGTTAAATGAAAAAAAAAACTGAAATTATTATGAATTGCGCCCTCTAGCTCTTTTATTGGGAACTGTAGGGCGATAAGGAGAACGGATATTTAAAACAGCCTTATTTATCTTGCAAACAAATTTTAATTTGCTGAAATCAAATAAGTGGTTTAAAATTTACACCGATTTAAATGATTACACTTTCAAGAGCTTTCCCCACCCCTACTATCGGTCGTACGCCAATGAGCCTTAATCCAAAATAATAAAGAATTTTCTAGGCTTTTAAACAGTATTATCAAAAATATAGGCTAATATAGGGGTTTTCGGAAAAAAATACCTTTTTCTTATTTAATTTTTAGTTACGCCCTCTAGCGGTGAAATACGGAACTTGAAAATAATTTCCAGAATTTTCTTATGGCCACTTTTATTATAATTAAAAAAAATCCATTGTTGTTAGATGTACAGGTCCTGAGATACAGCCGCTTACCTCGCTTATATGCCCACCCTGTATGTGTCAAAAATACAATTTTATTATTTTTAATTTTTTGTTAAGTCAATTATTTAGTCTAGAAGTAATATTATTATATTATATAAAAGAAACAAGAAGTAATCCTAACCGTTATAATTTTTTAATGCATAATTAATCAGCATCTTTACCAATATTTATTTAATTTAATCATAGATTAATAAATCATCATTTACGTGGATCTTATTTCAAATAGCAAGGTTAAACATAAAAAAAAGTAAAGAATGAATTGTCGAACTTGCAGTACCAGAAATTAGATAATTAATAATTGTTAAAAAAATAGGAAGCAACTTTTATAGTACGTGAATATATAAAAATGTTCCTAATAAAAAAACTCATTGAGAATATGAATGGTTTTTACGTTGTTTAACACTTAACTGTTGGTTATTTAATTTATCATGCATTTTTACGTTTTTTTTTTTTGGTTTTGTCAACAATTTAATTCATTTAAACAATTCTTTGTGTGGTAACTTCTTTGTTTTAGTAATACAAAATTTTTAGCTTCTCAGTTTGATACATACATAAAGGGCCGATACGGAAACAATTTAAAAGTTAACCAAGCCCTCTACAAAACAACAAAACCGAACTCAAGGTCTTAAAGCTGTGAAGACCGAGCTCAGGAGCAATTACGGCTTTTGAGCTTGACGACGTTTATGGAAATTTTGGAAATCCGAATTGTCTGGAATAAATATGGTAGTTGCTACTAAGATGCTGGCAGTTTCTGTATTGCTTTACTTTTTTGAAGTAGTTAGGTGAACGCGAGAGGAACTACGCGAGCTGGACATCAGCACACGAAAAATTATGCATCTTTACCATAGCACCCACCCGCTCTTATCAACATTCCATATATAACTCCCACGCCACCAGGGGGGTAGTGGCCTTTTAAGTCTCAACTGTATGCATCATCGGTTTTAAGTCTTGCTTGTCAGGTTGCCCAATAATACGGATCCATTGATACAACTAGTAAGAGGACAGGAAATAGCTAATACTGAAGCATTTTTATCTGTTAGCGTCACGAGCAGTTGGGAAATTTGGTCACAGATTTGCAATAGATCCAAACGACGACCACTTATAAGACTTAAGTCTTAAGTTGTAAGAACTGCGGTCAAAAGAGAAAAAGCAAATTTTCTTTAAAGTTCACATTAATAAGCCGCAGCACGAAGTATTTTACCGAAACATAAAATGACTCGATCTGTCTCGAAACCTCACGTTTAAGTTTTTTAAATCTGCTTAGATGAAGTCTAAAACCAAGGTTTTTCTACTAGCAAGTCAATATGGGGTGATAAACACGTTGGTATATCAAAGTCAGTTTTAACATTACTCATACTGCTGGTCGAGCTTGTCGACAGCAACCCAAAACTCTTATACACTTATTGTCAGCTTGTCCAGTGCATGCTGTCAGTGGTTACATCCACCATCATAACGATGCACTTCGGGTATTTACTATCACTTCAGACATTGCTGCGGCATCAATGAAACAGCAATTCTGCCTTTTGCTGTCGGCGATATCGCCGCAGTAGTAAAAAAATGACAATTGTCGCATACATTGGAATTATGCGTTTCCAACTACGCATCGAATTCGCTTTAGTAAACCTAATATCGTTCTCCTTAATAAAACAAATAACTCCATGTATATAATTAAGTTTTCTGCCCCAGCGAAAACTGACATCGATATTAAGGAACGGGAGGAACAAGCCAAATATCAAAATCTTCTTGGCAAACTTCGGAGGAGCTATCCGGAGTTCAACGAAGGATAATGTGTTGAGGAAGCTGAGGCGTAATATTCTGTTGATAAAAATGCAGAAATCTCTTTCCTTGGGTTCCTTCGTTTACTGAGGCAAATGAGTTTGATCAAAGATCACTGACCAAGCGGTTGCAAGGAGTGGTTTTCGATACGGATGTCCTTCCGCAGACGCCCCATGGTGTCGAAGCCATGGGATAAGTTATGTCGAATGTGTTGAATTACCCTGTATGTATTCTTAAATTTTTTCCCTAGGACCATAAAAGTTCATCTATAAAGTCATTATAGACTTTATTCCATTAGGTCAATTTTTTCAGAATTTTGATCGAATGCTTTTTTAGAAAATTACTTACACCGAATGCGTAACTTATTGTTCACGTAAAATTAAAATGTAATAAAAGGTAAAATAAACAACACTCTTAGGTTTGATTTGCTAATATTAACTTTTATATGGTTGATTAATTGATTAACCTTCACTTTTAAGAAAAATACTGTGACATTTGCAGTCTATGATTGATAGACCTACCTCAAGACTTTGGTAAACACTGGATGATATACGAGGTCTGTCCCAAAAGTATGTCGTTCGAGCGACCTCTGCGGGGCTTAATCGTTAACAGTAATGAACTCCTCGGATGCCACAATTACTTAAGGGACCCCTTGATTTGCGAGCAACCTGGATTATTATAGCGTATTTTTTTGGTTGTTGTTTTTTTTATTGCTAAAAATGACGGAAAGGTTGGATTTACAAATTTCCATCAATTTTGCATTATACTCGAAAGCAGTTTTACAGAAACTAATAGAACGATGTTAAAAATAATGAGTTTACGGGAAAACAGAGATTAAAAAGTGATACAAGTGGCCTAAAAATGATCGCACATCTATTGACAGTGAACTTCGTTCTGTCAGACTTTTGATAGCAAAGGAGAAAGTGATTTTGCCAAAAATACCTATGTTAAACAAGAGCCAAGTTCCTATGTAAAAATTTTGGCCTGTTAAAGTACTTTGATCTAAAATTAGACAAAGTTCTGTCGACATTTCTTTTCATGCCCATTTCTCCAGAATACCCTGCTCTATAGTTAGAACCTAACATTTGGACTAAATATGTACGTATATACAGGGTCCTGCAGCTCACCTTCCGTCTTATGTAGCTCATATCTTATTAAATGTAAAATTTTCATATTTTGCAGACGTTACCTTTAACCTACGGTGCATTTCGGGAAAATAATTTTGGTTATACAGGGTGTCACAAAAAAGCGTGACTTCACGATGGTGCATTTTTTTAAATTGAATGCTCTGTATTTTATATATATTTAGGTACCTCTTGTCAACATGGGTTTAGTGATTTCAGAGAAAAAAAAAAAAGAAACTGTTTTGCACCACTAATTTTAAAAATGGATAAAAATATCAATAGTGCTTGATTAATAGAATTAAACGGGGAACTTATTAAGTAACGTAACATTAGTCGCTCAGGTCATGTTTGGGTAATTCGAACTTTACAGGGTGTCCAAAATTAAGTGTCAAACTCTTCAAATTTTAAAACACTTTATTTTTCTTATTTAAAATATGAGCCCTGTATATTTTTAAGTCGTTAGATGCAGAATTAAAAAACAAACATTTTTTTAAATATAACCCTATCAAAATTCCTAACACATCAATAGTTATTCATTGAAAACTCATTTTGGCATCTACTTTAATGGTAATATTATTGAATAAAAATGGTAGGTAGCTATAAAAAACAGTTTATTGAATTTAGAATTTCCCAAAACGTAAATTTTCCAGAAATTCGTTAAAATTAGATAAATGTTAAAAAATATTACAAATTAAAAATTAGGTTTATTTAACATTTAAATATATTTCTTAAATTAATAAATTGCTCGAATGTTTATAAAACGTTTAAATGAGATTCTGTAAGTTAAACAAACTCTAATGTCAATAAAGTGTTTGTCATAGCTACCTATTATTTTTATTCAATGGTCTTACTATTGAAATAGATGCCAAAATGAGTTTTTACCTAAAAACTTTTAATGTGTTAGGAATTTCGATAGGGTTATATTTAGAAAAATGTTTGTTTTTTAGGTCTGCATTCAACGACCTAAAAATATACAGGGGCTTATATTTAAAAAAAAAAAATAAAGTGCTTTAAAATTTGAAGACTTTGACACTTAATTTTGGACACACTTTACAGTTCGAATTAACCTAAGCGACTTATATTACGTTCTTAATGTTCCTTGTTTAATTTATTAATCAAGCACTATTGGTAATTTATTTATTTTTAAATTTAGTGAAAAGTTTTTTTTATTTTTTTTTTCTTGAAATCTAAACCAGTTGACAAATTTAGAGGAAAAAATCCTTAAAGGTATCTAAATTAACAAAAATACAGAGCATTCAATTTAAAAAAAAAATGACCATCGATTTCCTTTTTTTGCACCAGTATAATCCAAATTTTTTCCGAAATGCCCGTGGGTTAAAAGATAAAAGTCCGCAAAATGAAAATTGTAATTAAATAATAAAATGAGGTACTAATAGGAAGGTGAGTGCAGACCCTGTATATAAGTATTCCTTAATTCAATGTTTAAGGTCTGATAGGTAAATAATTTTTTTTTTATGTTATTAAACCCTTCGTTTTAAATTTTAAGACAATTAAGACTCCAGAAACTCGGGTTCTATCAGATTGTAAACTTTTAAACGTCTGCATTTCTCAGAATTTTTTCCTTACTCGTATACTTAAACTTACTTACATATCAAATTTTAAGTTTCTACTCTATCGGAATATGCTTCATAAAAATGATAAGTCAATTATTAAAATGAGTGACTTAGTCAGTCAGTCAGTAATAAAATTCGCGATTTGTAAAATTAAATATCTTTAAAACCACTTGACATAACTTTTTTAAGTTTTTTACACGTATAAGAATATTTGTGTGAATAAATGAAATGAAAGTCAATATTCTTTTTTTTTTAATATGGATGTTTTGGGAACCACGAATATGCTCAAGGAAAAATATGTCGTAGAAGTTACGAAAAGATTGCCGGATGCGGTTCAAAGAAAACGTCTAATCACATGCAACAACTTTTATACGGCAACTTTTACCAAAACAATATGGTACAGTTGTTAGCTTCCGTGCAGTCCAGACATAAACCCTGCGACTTTTGACTTTTCCCAAGATTGAAAATGCCTTTCAAAGGAGACCGCTTAATTCTGTGACAAAAGGACGGTTGAAACTAATAGAAGTGCATCGAGGTAAAAATTCCAGATCAAAGTGGGACAGCAACCAGATCTCCCCGGCACGGTTGGAGTCGTTGGAGACATCATCTGGTATATAGATGGTTCGGGAACTGAAGCGGGCGTGTACAGTGGTATAAGGAATTTACAACTCTCCATTCCACTAGGAACACACAGTTCTGTACTTCAAACGAAAATATATGCTTTACTGCACTGTGCAAAAGAAAATAACAGGAGGGCTTACAAAAACAAGAGGATCTGCATAATAACAGACAGTCAGGCATTATAGGGGCACTAGTAAACCCCAAGGTTACGTCCAATGTCAAGAAAAACTGAAAGTCTTGGGGGAACGCAACAGATATCTCTCCTGTGTGAATAAACGGCAACGAAAAAGCGGATGAGCTCCATATTTTGGACCAGAATCTGCCCTGCGAACCAGGAAATGAATCCAAAACAAACACGAGGAATACTGGGGAAAAACCTCGGTAGGCCCATCCAAAAGAACGAAAGAAGAACTACTTAGACAAAGTAGGAAAAGACTTCGGATAACAGTAGCATTGCTAACAGGGCACGATAACCTAGGAGGACACCTACACAAGATAGGCTTATACAAGGGGGACCCAAGTTGCAAAATGTGCGACGAGGGGGAAGAAACACTACCATATACTGGCGAATGAAAGCGTTGAATCACAAAAAGAGGCAGCCCACAGGAATATATCAACCAACCAGTCTCGGGTTATACAGACTTGTAGAAGGAACAAGACTAATGGGAGGACTGGTAT
>JAHBCN010012471.1:0-26720 GCA_019359885.1 Listronotus oregonensis
CAATACATTTATTTTAATTTTTGGAGTCAATGCATTTTATTTTATTTTGGGATACACAGACAAATTTAGATAACAATACGTATATTTATTTATTGTTATAATTTATTATTTACTTTATCAAAATTTTCATAATTTATTTAAATTATTGCCACTTCGATATCTGGTTTTAATATTTTATTTATCCGATTGCATGTGAATTAATAAAATAAGATAGTGGGCAAACCACTGAACAAATACAAAATATTCATGTTTACGATAGGCTGTGATGCGTTAATTTCTTTTATTCGGATTTAATAAAGTTTTTTTTTTGATCAAAATCAAAATTATAATATTTAGTGATAATAATTTTTAAAAATTCACCCTCTTTAAAAAATAATATAGTCAAATATGTCAGGATGTATAAAAAACTATTGGATCTACAGATAAATTCCATATTGATAATTTCACTTTTTTGCGCTATCCGGTTGCTCTTTCAGATTTTTCATTATACCTTTCTTATGGTCGTTATATTGGATTATTGCGTAGGTAAATAGTGCTTCCCATTCTGATTTTAATATTATTTTCCTAACAAGTGCCAAAGTGATATTTTTCCCCCTTTCTGCCGTTGGAACGACGCGAAGCGGAGTTCGAAGCTTAAAGTGCGGAAAACCCACTTTCCCAAGCGTGGAACAAAATTTTCCTACGAGCGTCAGATAATCCAATATTAAAGCTGATTCTTTTTAAATTATGTTTAATCTGGAAAGAACTACTACAACATATTTAAAATGGAAATTTTTTTTGATAACATTTACAACAGAAGAACAGTTATTAGCATATTGTAAATTAATTAGAACCTGTAATTTCATTTGGGTGGTTATGGAAGCGCTTTTGAGGTTGATGGGTTGACTCTGCTCAGGAGGGGTTGTTCAGGGTCAATATTTTTAATCGACATATCCTTTTTCTGTTTGTGGATTCATCAATGGCTCTTAAAGCCGCTGATTTCCAGCCCCAATCCTTGACATTGGTAATTCCCTCTCCAGAAATCCGCTAACAAGTCGCAGAGGATGGGGGAAAACTATTTTTATTTTAAATTGCAGATAAAGTCCGTTATTTGTTTCATCGGACACTACAAAGATTCAAGTGTTATTTTTTACTGTCAGGAATTTTCCCCTATAAAATTTTTTTATTATCCTGTATTCCAATCATTATTTTTGTAAGTTCATCTCCCTACAAGCACGGCTAACCCAAAAAAATTTAGGAACTTTTATTAGAAGGTAAATATTATCAGGTGCTTCTTTCATGAATCTTGAAACTTCTTTTTGCTGAAATTTTTTTGATTTTTTTGGCCGGTATCCCCGTTCTGTTGTTTAAGTGTATTTTACTTGAAATATAAACTTAAATCAAGGTTCCTTTTCACTTTTAGGACACATTTTAACTAAGTCCCTACTCCATAAAGTATTAGGTTTATATTGTAATAAATTCAAACTTACGGTTTTGCTGTCAGGATAGAATCTGGTGCTCCTCATCGGAACTCTCATTTAAAAATTATTTTGTCGGATTTTTTTTAATTAAAAAAGAAACTATGACCCTTTTCATTAAAAAGCGTTTGTATTGAAATTCATTTTGCAATTGCTTGTTCATATGGAAACGAAGAAGAAATCGATATGTGTTAAAATCACCAAATTACATATTGTTGTGACTTGTCATAATCATTTTTATTATTATACAGGGTAATTAAAAAAAGTTTTTTTTGTGTTTTAGTTAAATTTAGAAAATTACAAGTAACAAACAAAAGAATAAACTAAAACTTAAGTTTATATATTGCATGAAATATAAATTACAAAAATACATATAAATCGCCCTTAAGATTTTGAGTATTTTTACTTTTTCCCCGGCGTGCAGAAAAGTTCACATTAACTTTCGCACTCAAATGCGTGGGAAAAGTGGACTTTCCCCCTCGTAGGAAAATATAAACTTTACTATAAAAGCTAAACATCATTTATTAAAAAAAATATTCTTTAGTTGGCTTTGTATCCGGAGATTTTGTTTTTTTTTTTAAAAAAACATTACCTTTCAATCAGAGCTGGGGGGTCTTTTTACTATATTATGTTTTAGTACTTGGCCCAAAGTAAACAGAACTAAGAAAATGGGAAATATCTAACAATTCGCCCACATATTAGTATTTGGGCGTTTACAAGCCTTTGTAAACTTGCACCAAAAAAGAAAAAACTAAGCAAGGGTTAAATGTTTTTAAAAAATAACAGCTGGTTTTCATTTACTGTCCTTTTAATGCAAATTTTTCAGAAACCCAAAAAAAATTCTTTCTTGTTTCCTTGTTTGATAGGTAATAATTTTTCTTATGGGAGTATTTTAATTTAACTCAAACTTATAGGCTTTAATAATTTATTATTTATTTGTTTTTTTAAATCAGTTAGTCTTTAAATAATTTCCAAACGAAAATACGGGACTCATATAAACACTATCTAGTATTTATTCGCAATAAGTCTACCAATAACGTTCCCCCATGAGTGCCTGCTAATCGCAGGTACATTTTATATACACATTGCTAATTGCGGGCAGATTAAAATTTGGCATAATAATTGAATTGTAATTAGCAGGCTAAAAAGCAGTAAAAAAAAACAATATTTTAGAGAATGGCTAAGTTGTTTAAACAAAATTAGCAGAGAGATTAACAGTTAAACTAGCTAAAGTTTAATAAATAATTCGTTTACCGATAATAATTATTTAAACTTTCAGTGTATCTGTACACTATCTTCGGGACTAAAATGTATTAAAAATAACTACTTAACTTAACGTTGTTCTTCCTTAAAATATTTATTTCATACTGTATTGTAAAACGCACTTTTAGATACTTGTTTTTTTTTTCTAAAAATAAACTTTTCATAGACTAGCTGGATATTAGACAGACTATACAGTGTGTCCCAAATTGGTGGGGAATGTATGGGGAACTTGAAACCACGATGAATGAAAATCGGTTTTAAAAGGGGGAAAATTTTGGACAATTATGTTAATAAGCTAATTCCGTTTACTACATGGTTTTATCTATTTGGTTTTTTATAAATTTTGAAAAAACCAAACATGCATTTTCGAAAATCGGCCATTATTTTTTATGAGTGAATATTTTTTAAATCTGTAAAAACTTCTTCAAAGCAACTTTTTTCGTAGAATATGCTTTAACTTTATTTTTCATATAACACTATATTGGATTTTTACGCAGCCAAATGGTGCTTTTTATTCTGATTTCAACAATGTATAACATGTTATATATATATATATATATATATATATATATATATATATATATATATATATATATATATATATATATATATATATATAATATATATATATATATTATATATATATATATATAATATATATATATATATATATATTATATATATATATATATATATATAATATATATATATATATATATTGTTTAAGAGTTTATAACCTTATTTATTTCAAAAAACAAATATTTTCTCAGTTGGCCTTGATTCGGCGAACGTCATTTTTTTGTAAACAATAAAATATTAGTAATTGGCAAAATAGATAAGCTGAGCAGGTATTTTACAGAAATGGTTTCGCGAACATAGCTATAACGTTAATACCGTGTTACAACAAAACTACACAGTAACAAGTTAATTGAAACAAGTGAAAACAAAAACAATGAAAAGTGGCTATAACTAATATTCCCACTAAAATGAAGATGTTAAATAATGACCTCAAATTCAAAATATTGTCCATATTTCTCAACATATTAACGATATTTTTTAAATAGTCTAACTACCCTATGAATGGTTGACTTAGGTATGTGGAATTCTCTATCAACATCCCTGGCTGAAGATGTTGGTTTTTAAATGTTGGTTAACTTCTTAGGTCGTGGTTTTTTAAAACTTTCGAATTTAAGCAAATTTGTAACCAGTTTTCGAAAAATATGTTAGTTTAGGATGCTGCCTTGCAGGAAAATTGTCGAAATACGTTTGCGCAGCTATTTAACATTTCTATTGCTTTGGCAATAACGTTGCAAAATATTAAGTATTTCTTTAAATAGTTAACCATTTCACAAAGTTGAAAAAATTGTAATAACGTACCCGAGCTAACTTGATAATGACTCTAGATGACATTCGCCGGAATCAAGGCCAACTGAGGAAATATTTGTTTTATGAAGTGGGTGAGGTTATAAACTCCTAAACTATAACATGTTATACATTGTTGAAATAGGAATAAAAAGCACTATTTGGCTGCAAAAAATCAATATGGGCCCATATAAAAGTAAAGTTGATGATTCATCAACTTTACTTTTTCAATGGGCGCCATTACATTTCTTGTAACACGTATTAACGTTATAGCTATGTTCGCGAAACCCATTTCTGTAAAATAATTGTTTAGCTTATCTATTTCGCCAATTACTAATATTTTATGGTTTACAAAAAAAATGACGTTGGCCAGAATCAGACCAACTGAGAAAATATTTATTGTTTTGAAATAAATAAGGTTATAAACTCTTAAGTTATAACTATGTTATACATTTTAAAAATCAGAATAAAAAGCACTATTTGAGCTGCGTAAAAATTCAATATGGCGTCTATATGAAAAAATAAAGTTGATGATGATTCTAAAAACCCAAAACGTAGAAAATCAAAATTGACTACTCAGTCAAATTCTACAAAAAAAGGTGCTTTGAAGAAGTTTTTACAGATTTGAAATTTTTTTACTTATAAAAAAATATGGCCGATTTACAAATGCATGTTTAAGGTGGTTTCAAAATTTCTCAAAAACCTAAATAGGTAAAACCATGCGTAAACGGGATTAGCTTACTAACATAATTCCAAAACTTTCCCCATATAACCGATTTTCTATCTAACTGGTTTCCAAGATCCCCATACATTCCCATCAATTTGGGACACACTGTATAAATATCTGCTTTGTTCTGGTTAGTTCTATCCAAATGTCTGGTTGTTCTTTTTAACTAGAAATTGCCCAGAATTAGCCAACTAATATTAGAGATATTGTAGTAAAACATGATTTTCCATTAAAGTAACCAGATATTAAGATACTTTGTATACTATTAGGTAGTCTATAAACTAGACATAGTACCATCCACTCTTATATTGAATTTTAGTCAATAAGCCTAATATGGAAACCAAGCGTAGGTCAAATCGGATGTCTCTCTCACAAGACCTTTAACTTAAATTGGATGAAGGCGCCAAAAATCTTGTTCAGGTTGATAGCTTCACGTCACAGTCATGTTCGCTGTCAAACAAGAGTCATTTAATCTTGTCGGCGTTTCTTTTGAGAATAACCTCAACTGATAAAAACACATTACATCCTTAGCCTTAAAAGCTTTAAAAAAACTTGGATTCCTCTTTCGAGCAAGAAATTATTTCTTTTCTTCTAACCTGTTTACTCTGTATGTATCCCAAATTAAACCCTCTTTAAAATATTGTTCTTATGTCTGGGGAATGGCATCTCTACCAATCTTAGCATTCTCGATTTCCTTCGAAAGCTGTTCGTCTTATAAATTATATCACGCTCACAAAAAAGCTTTCTCCTCTTTTGCTCACCGACAAGCTGTGGGGATCTGTCGCTCTTCTATGGGTTTTTTACAGCTTTTGCTCAGGGGAGTTGGCTAGATAATTCCTTCCCAAGCTCCCAACAAAAGCAACACGTAGTACAGACTCTTTATGAAACATTCCCCGAGGTTAAACTTCCGACTTTTTACGTTTCATCCATATTCCTAGAGTGTTCAGACTACATGGAGCCTGAGTATCCGCAAGTTTTCCTTCTCCTCCCAGTCTCAAATATTTAAGTCCCGTGTGAACAAACTCCCCTCACCTTTCACTAGTACTTAGACATTAGCCTTCGGGGACTGTCCAGAAGATAAAAAAAAACAAAACATAGGTGCAATTCTAACAAGAGAGCAGGCAAACAATACTCGCCTGCACTGATGCGTAATTATTGGAGTCAAAGTTACCCACGATTAGCGATGTGTTTACAAAACCTACTTGCAATAAGCAAGCACCAATGGAAAAACTTTATTTGCAGGCTATTGCTTATAAATGGTAGAAATTGCCTATATGCATAAAAGTATTCAGATATAAAAGTAAAATAAGTTAATTAATATTTTATCCTGAAAATTTTTTATGCTTATTATTACATCTTTTAAGTGCCTTTTTTGTATTAAGTGCTTTTTATTTTATTTCTTTTTTGTCTTTTACAAAAATCCACGAAAACTAACTCTAAAACGGACAAGATTTAGTAACGAAAATAAACTCTTTAGGAGATTGACCCAGTTTGTCATTATAAAAACTGATTTAAACTTTGCTAAGATATCACCTAGGAAATATTACTTCCAAGAATCCATTCATTTTAAACTTTTCTGGTATTAATCCACTTCAAACGCTCCGATATTTAGAAAAGTGTGATATATCGTTTTACTCTCGCATTTGCCTGGTTCTTTATTTTTCTAATATTTCTAATAGTTTTAGTTTAAAAAGAAAACTTATAAGCCTAATTAAATGGAAACATAAAATGATAAATCTATTGCGAAGAATAGGACACTAATTGATTGACTGGTAAATAAATAAAAACAATAAGTGGAGATTAATGGTGGGTTCTAGAAGCTTTAAACTTGTATCACTTGTTGTACAGAGTCTGGTTTAGTAAGTTTTGTCAAGTTAAAAAGGCAAAGCAGACTTTTTACTAGTTTCCACTGGTCGCCAACCACCTAAAGATTAGTGTTTATCAGGAAGATTAAGTTTATTTCTTAGTAGGGTTAATAAATCATATGTCTTCCCATTCTCATAATACACTTTGTAAATAAGTTTTGTTTTTCTATGGTATGCAAACAGGTTTTTCAGGATCCGTTGCCACACATACTGTAAGGATTAGGAAGTAAAATTATAAATATTAAATGAAAAGAGTAAAGTTTAAAACTTTCTAATACGTTTTCCTTTCTCAAAACTTTAAATACGTGACCCCTCAGAACTTCAAAAACAAACTACACCGATCTTTTTACAAATTTTAAAACTAGCTTCTTTTGTACTACTAAATCAAAAGTGATTAAATTGGGAAATTTTTAAACCTAATTACTATTGGCCGCACGTTTAAGACATTATCAAATTCCCGATATTTTGTAAGAGAAATATAGTTCATTACACTCAGTTCTGTATTTCAAACGAAAATATATGCTTTACTGCACTGGGCAAAAGAAAATACAGGAGGCTTAGAAAACAAGCGGATTTCATAATAACACACAGCCAAGCGTCTGGGGGCACTATTAAGCCCCAAGGTAACGTCCAAGCTGACATAGGAATGCCAAAAAAACTGGAAGTCCTGTGAGAACGCAACAGACTAACTCTCTTGTGGCTATCAGGACATTCGGGATAGAAGGCAACAAAAAGCGGATGAGCTAGAGACAGGGATCATCCACACCATACTTTCGGCCAGAACCTGCCCTTGGGTGACCAAACCACAGCTTTAGAGGTAAACTAGGGAATGGATCCGAAACAAACTGAAGAATACTGGGGAAACCTCAGTAAAATTAGACATGGAAAAAGCTTCATAAGAGACCCATCCAAAAGAACGAAGGAAGAACTACCTAGACAAAGTAGGAAAAGACTTTGCATAACAGTAGGGTTGCTAACGGGGCATAATAACCTAAGAGGACACCCACACAAGATAGGCTCATACAATGGGGACCCAAGTTGCAGAATGTGCGACGAGGGGGAGAAACAGCCTACCATATCCTGTGCGAATGTAAGGCATTGAATAACAAAAGACGGGCATTATTTGGGCAACCAACCAACCAGTCTCCGGGTTATACAGACTTGTAGAAGGAACAAGACTATGGGAGGATTGATATAAAAGACAATGGGAGATTGGCACAAAAGGCCCATGAGGCTGCGCTGCCTCAGGTAGTTAATCAAGATGGCTCCCAGGGAAGAAGAAGAAGATATGAGGGGTACCACAATTCTACTTTTTTTCGAGTTGCTTCCGAACAATTGCTGCTATTGCCCTATTTTTTAAGATTTCTTCATGAAAATTTTACCTTATATTCCTTAAATGTTATACTTTGATGTAGCATTAGTTTTAATTAATAGATTTTTTACAGTGTTGTCCAAGAAAATTCGGAAAATTTGCACCAATTAACGTTACCCCCTCCCTTAACTATTGTTATAATGCTTTTGGTGACAAATTTAATCTCCCTGTTTAATATTCAATGAACAGTTTTTCTTTTTATTTATTTAATTTCAAATTCCTAACCTGCGCGCCACCTTTCTGGCTTCTTTCGGTGCGCTTCTGACCAACAGGTGGGCTGTATATATTAAAATTTAATATTTTCCCTCTTAAGAAGGCGAAATCAGCGCCTCTACAGAAAAAGAAGTAATTAAAAAAATTCATAAGTTTCAACTTGTCTTGGCGTCTTTTTGCATTCTAGTCTTTCAATTTTCTATTTCCTGGGAATATCCCCAAGTAAAAATTCGCATTTGTAATGAATTTAATCAAATAATGTAAATTTGTGATTGTGTATGTATAAAGTGTTAGATTTAAACAGACATTACGTTCCAGTGAGTGGCGTCTTTGACGCGAGTAATAAAACCCAATTTATGACGATTTATCAGTACCAGTTAGTAATTTAGATGTAATAAATTATTCATAAAATAAACCCAGTGGTTTAATTGAAGGGAACATTAAGCCCTTCTGGTCTTTCAGGAAAAGGAAGCGTGTAAGCTTATTCTAGGCTTTATGCGTAGACATAAAATTGGTCCTTCGAGCCGATTTCAAAAGAAATATTCAGCGATCTTAGAATAAATCTATTAAGCAAAATGAACATTCGTATCAATTAAAATAAACATTCAAATAAAGATTGTGTATCAAGTTCCAGTAGCTCACGAATAATCCTTCGACCATAAAAGGATAGGTATTTTAGAGACTGCCAGTGTTTAGAGACTTTCAGTTTTCGTTCTAGTAGTGTTCAACAAATCCAGAAATAAAAACTTTAGTGTGGAATTCAACCCAAGGTTTGGTAGAAGTTAAATAGAAAAATAAACATCTTGATCAAGGTAGGATTGTTTATTATTCAGTATATTCTCTGTCAAAGACTTAATTTATTTTGATATTATCCAAGTTCAATTTAATGTTTAAATTCTTTAAATATATAAAGATTCTTTATACCTCTTAAATAAATTCCTTTGTAAAAAATGGATTCTTTAAAACAACGTAAACTATGTAAAGCTAGTATCACACGAGCTGAAACTTGGCTTAAAAATTTAAAGATACTGTTAGTCTTTCTGAATTTGAATTGAGAAATGAAAACTTACTAAAAGCATTTCATGATTATAATCTAGTACAAGATGAAATAAAATCGCAGATGAGACCAAGTTTCAGATCTTTGAAGATACCGAAACTAAATTTTTAGAATTTCTAGTGTATTTAGTGACTATATAAAAAATCTAGGTTCACAAGCAAATGCGAATTTACAAAATCAGTCACAGCTAATCATTTCTTTGTAGAAATTACCCGATCTTAAAATTATATTTTTTCCGAGTGATTTAACCGAATGGAATCATTTTTATGAGTTGTTTGATAAAACCATAATACAAAATCAAAATCTTTCTGGATCTGAAAATTAACATATTTAATTTAATTTTTTAAAGGAGAACCTTTAAGCCTAATAAGTAATTTAAAAATTAATGACAATAATTTTCAGATAGCAATCGACACTCTCAAAGACAGATTTGACAACCAATTAAAAACTATTTATGCTCATATAAAAAATATTTTAGATACCCCTTTTGTTAGGTGAGACTACATATTTAAGATCTTTTATTACAAGAATAAAGCAAAATTTTGACGCTTTGCATAATCACAATGCATATAATGTAGATCTTGTATACGTTTATATACTCACACAAAAGTTAGACATTGGCACACTAAAAGCTTTCGAATTTGAAAGAGATCCAAAAGAAAATCCTACTGTGAAAAAACTATTAGAGTTTTAGAAAAAAGATGTCGAGTATTAGATACAATTCCTGATTCTAGCTCTGGGCACAAAAACAAGATTTTAAAATTTTACACCAAGTTAATTTAACACAAATGTCAGATCAAAATTCGGATTTTTCAGAAACAAATACAAAGCAATGTTTATTCTGTACTTTTAAAAATCATTCAATTGAAAGTTGTACAAAATACAATAACTTATCTCATGCTCAGAAAAAAGCTTTCATAAAAAGCAATCTTCTTTGTTACATATGCCTACGTAACAATCACAAAAAATTTTTTCAAAGCAAATGGTTGTTCTCTTTGTAGCAGCAGACATCATGCTAGTTTACTTTTAGAATTTAATAATCCAAATGTCTCTTCTCAAAACAGTAACAATCACCCAAGGTATACGTCCAATTTCCAAAGAAAATCTCCCAATTTCCAGAGAAAATTTAGTAACAATAATTTCAGTTCTAATAATTTTCAAAGTAGATCTTTTTCATAATCAAGAATTCAACTGAAACTCTAAAAATTTATCACAAAGAAGTCAACATTCCAATCAAAGGGCAAACTAATCAAGATCATAATCAAAATAATACTTCTCAGAGTTTAAGCAATTCAAATCCAAGACAAGTTCAATCAAATTCCAATCCAAATCAAATCAAAAAATTAGAATTAATCAAGCAAATAATCAAAACATCAAGTTCTAACTACCTTTTTCCCCCAGTGGTAAGGTATTATTGGCCACTGCTGAAATATCTATTTTATCTCTAGACAAAGTTCAGTATCGAGTCAGGGCCGTACTTGATCCAATGGTACTACTTCCCTTATAACAAATTCTTTAATTGAAAAATTAAAATATCAAACTTTACCTGCCAATGTAAGCATTGGAGTGTTGAAAAATATTGTTCCGTTTCAAACAAAATTGTCAAAAATTTGAAGTGTATTCGAATATAAAAATTTTAAGTTTAATGTGAATTTCACTGTAAATCAATCAAATAACACAAAAAATCTACCTCAGACAATTCTTAACTCGAGACAAAATATCCATTCCTAAAAATATAAAATTAGCAGATCCCAAATTTCATATTCCAAGTAAGGTAGATGTATTGTTAGGGGCAGATGTCTACTATAACCTCGTAACAGGAGGTATAAAAATTCAAGAAGGTTTCTTAACTGTTAGAAACTCATCTAGGTTATATTGTGGGAGGTTCCATTTTCCCACCCAAGTAATCTCATTACACAATAATCACAAAATTCAGGACTCAGAAAAATCTTTTCATAACCAGTGTTTATTCTTACACTCATCAGAAGATGATCACTTTCTTCAAAAGTTTTGGAATATTGAAGAGGTCCTTCTAATACAAAATTTCTTAAGCCGGAAGATGAACAGGCAGAAAAAATATTTCAAAATTCTTTAAAAATTTTACCCCAAAGGTTCATATCAGGTAGACTTACCACTTAAAAATCCTAATGAACATATAAAATTAGGCTCATCGTAATTTTATTGCAGAAAAAGATTTTTAACCTTGAAAGGAGATTTCTGAATGACTCTAATTTATTTTCTCGCTATAAAGCATTTATAGATGAATATGTCAATTTAAATCATGGTAAATATGTCCCTCTTTCAATGACCAACGATAAAGGTGAAAATAAATACTTCCTACCCCATCACTGTGTTGTTCGAGAGGCAAGTCAGTCGACAAAGCTTCGCGTTGTGTTTGATGCTGGCGCTAAAACTACATCTGGCCTTTCTTTAAATGACATCATGCTTAAAGGATATCAGTATAAACCGAACTGTATGATATTTTATGTCAATTCGATTATCAAATTCGTTCTCATTGCAGATATTGAGAAAATGTACCGCCAAATATTAATAAATCAAATCAGACATTTTTTCAAAATATCTTGTGGCGGAAAATCCTAATCATTCTGAAAATGCATTGAGTTGCAAACAGTAATTTATGGCACAAATAGTGCTCCATTTTTTAGCTACTCGTCCTTTAGATTGGCCATTAGCTAGAGTAGTTGAAATATTACCTAGTGGAGATAATAAAGTCAAGGTTGTCAAAATTAAAACAAAAATACAATTCTTACCAGAAACATAACTAAATTGTTCCGTTACCAATTAACGAATCTTTAAATGACCAAATTTTAAATGAAAATTAACTCCAAGTACTATTTTTCCTTTTAAATAACTTTCTTTCATTTTTATTATTTTTAACTTGTTGAAGCAATCGCTTCAACGCGGCGGAAGGATGTTCAATATTCAATGAACAGTTTTTCTTTTTATTTATTTAATTTCAAATTCCTAACCTGCGCCACCTTTCTGGCTTCTTTCGGTGCGCTTCGACCAACAGGTGGGCTGTATATATTAAAATTTATATTTTCCCTCTTAGAAGGCGAAATCAGCGCCTCTACAGAAAAATGTAAGTAAAAAAAAATTCATAAGTTTCAACTTGTCTTGGCGTCTTTTTGCATTCTAGTCTTTCAATTTTCTATTTCCTAGAATATCCCCAAAGTAAAATTCGCATTTGTAATGAATTTAAGCAAATAATGTAAATTTGTGATTGTGTATGTATAAAGTGTTAGATTTAAACATACATTACGTTCCAGTGAGTGGCGTCTTTGACTGAGTAATAAACCAATTTATGACGATTTATCAGTACCAGTTAGTAATTTAGATGTAATAAATTATTCATAAAATAAACCCAGTGGTTTAATTGAAGGGAACATTAGCCCTTCTGGTCCTTCGAGGGAAAAGTAAGCGTGTAAGCTTATTCTAGGCTTTATGCGTAGACACTCCCCTTTAATATTTAAGAAACACTTTTTTAATTTGTATAAAATTTTATTTATTAGACCCCGCGTTTTACAGGGTGTGGTATTTAATGTGATTTCGAAAAGGATTTTAAATATTTTTATGATATTTTGGTGACGTAGTAAGTAAGTTTTTCTTACCTTCTTTTGAGGAGTGAAAAGTAACTTTGAGATTTCAAACGGAATGTTTTATTTTTTAAAATCCGAATTTACGTAAAAATTTAGATCTGTGTACAAAAAAATACATTTGCTTTACTTGCTACGAAATTAGAGTCAAAAGTATTATTTAAATTTAAAAAAAAAATCAAGAAAATTTTACCAGGACCAAGTTTTTTTTAGGTTTATTTGTATTTTAAAATTAAAAATACATTATTTTATTCAAAATTTCAAAGTTACTCCCTACCCACTAAATGAAGGTAAAGAAAAAAATACCAGAAGAACCTAAAATTTACCCCCTCTGTAGTTACTACGTCACCAAAACTTTGACAAATATTTGAAACCGTTTTCGACACATCATAGCGTAACACTTTAAAAAACTCACCCCGGATACTAAAAACTCTTTTTAAATTTGCAATTTACAATGCTTCGAAATTTTCCTGAAATATATGGGTTTTTTCTTGACTGAACGCATTTTCAGTATTTGATAGCTCTGCAAACAAAAGGCCCCCTATATCCAATAAAGAGATATAAAGAAAAAGTCTTGGGTTCATAAATATTTAACTGTTTAAACTGGATTATATATGGATTTGGAAGTATTGGGTTAACGGGTAAATTTAAAAGTTTTGATCAGATAGCGACTATTTTATTTATCTAGTTGAAAAACCCCTTGAGATTCAAGATACTTAAGGGAAATTGTTTCAACACTGTTTTTAGATTTAAAAAAAACAAATTTTAACAAAAACTAAATCAAGATTAGGTGTTGGCATACACTTTTTTGCTTAAAATTTTCCTTTTAACAAGGCCCAAAAAACTGCCTGAAAATGGGGGGCAACGTTTTGTTTTTCCCACAAACAGCCATAATCTTCCTAAATAATTTACCAAAAAAGACTTTTACTCATAAAACTTGCAGGAAAAATTTAATTCCATAAAAATTCTTTGAAATTATTTAAGGAACACGGATATTTTTAGAAATTTTCAACACATTTTCGGATCTCTGGAAAAATGGCCAAATAGAAAAATTTTGTGACCTATGTAAAGAAAATGTATAATTTTTTTTTTCGATTTCGGCAGACATGGTATTTTGGCATTTATTAAGGTAGAGATCTCAAAAACTTTCTAATCTATAATTTTTTTTAACACATTTTTTGGTTAAAATATTGATCAATTATTTATTCATAAATACCCGTTATATCGAAAATGGTCGCTTTTACAAAACAAGATTTTTTGCACAAAAAGTATTTAGTGACATTCAGGAATATGAGTAAATTTTTCATAATTTTATCTTAAGTGTCAACATTTTTTTATTTGGACATATTTCCACAGATCCAAAAATGTATCCAAAAATTTTAAAAAGAAATTATCCGTTTTTTCTGGATGATTCTAAATGATTTTCATTAAATTAAATTTTTCCTGCACGTTTTATGAGTTCGTCCCACTGCGTCGTTATTCATAAGCCCACACATTTTTGCTTTGACTGTACTATTTTCAACCTCGTACGACCAATTGCTCGTTTGTAAAGTTTGGCAAGTATGTTTTTTAAAAACAATTAGTAAATCCTGTCAGATGCGCGTTGTATGCTTTATTCGCGGGTTAATTATATACATGAATTGTTGCTCAAAAACTGTATTGTAAGAATTAATGAGACTAATTTAAAAAAAAAATCGAAGTTGCTGTTTATTATCAGTTCAGTTTTTTTTTAAAGATCGTAAGAAAAGTTTAAGAAAATGTAAGAGCATTTTCGTTTTCCGAAATAATACAATGTATAAGAGCCTCAAAACATCATTTTTGAGATTAAATATCTTCGGAACTTTATTGTAAATAAATTTTATGCTGCACCAATTAGTGCAGAATTATTTAAATGATAATCGGTATAAATAAAAAAAAAATCCTAAGAAAGTGCCTCTCATGTATCTACCTTAAACTAAGAATATCTAATAAAATTAAACACTGCTTTATGTTAGATCAGCGAAGAGAAACACCGCTGGGCACGGTTAGTAACTAAATGGGTGACCGCCAGTGAACACCATGTGCTGTTGGCTGTGGTTCGAAATCCACGTTAAACTGTAGGTCTCATCTGAATGACACTCCCAGATATTACTGGGTTTTGGATCAGAGGTAGCAGTTATTTATACATTGTATATTGTTTGTGGTGGCATAGACATCGTGTCTATAAAAGTGCCGTAAAATGCAATATCTGCATAATTCGGTACTTGGACAACGTTAACGAAACTGGGGCAAAGTGGGTTAAATATCTAAAAACTCGGCACCCACGGTACTTAAGCTTTAAACAAGACTTTGTAGATAAAAAAAATTGATAAAGCATTCTAAATTTTGTTTTATGCTTTTTGATATGGATTAGTAAAACTTATACAGAGACAAATAATTAACAAAATACACACAGGCACCTATCATGCTTTTCTTTAAAACACGTTTCATATTATATTAGCTTAAAAAAAAAAAAAAAAAGAACTTTGCGCTTTCAATATGTTTCCAATTTCTTCCTACATGTGTCTTTGAATATCGGAAAAGTAAATATACGTGATAGATTTCTATATAAAACGAAAATAAACATTAAATGGCTGAACTGAGATCTAATTAAATGTGTGTTTTAAAATGAAATCCTAAAGCAAAAACGGTATTGTTGGTTTATTTTTAAATATTTGCAGAACTACTTTACTAAACAAACTGCACACTAAATTTGAAAACTAATAAAGCCCTTAAATGGCAACGCAATCTGTTTATTTTGTTTTATATCCCAATTAATTTTGTTTCGTATTTTTGCATTTACAAAATTATTTTTGGTGTGTGGATATTTCTGTTGTTTAGGCGATATATTGCCAAATAATTTATCTGGTAAGCTAATTTATCCTAATACCCTTATAGTGGTTTAAAAAGAATTATAGGGATACAGGGTATTTGCAAAAAAGCCATGCTACTTCTAAATTTTAAACAATTTAAATGTTAGGTACTAATAAGACTTCGACGCTCTGGGTCTCCTTTAGTGTTCATTGGGGCATCATGACCAGTCATCGTTACATTGAAGAAATAATGGAGCCACATTTAATTTCATATCTTAGGACTCTCTAAAACCCAACTTTCCAACAGGATAATGCCTGACCACATGTGGCAAGGTAACGTTGGACTACTTTGAACATGCTAAATTTATTTGCTGCCATCCACCACAGTCCCGCTTTGTCCCCTTGAACAGTGTGGGACATGGTCAGTAGAAGACTAAGCAATTTACAACAGCCACCTCAAACTCTGGTTGCGTTTCGACACGAGGTTGAGGTAGCCCTGTAATAAAGGTTCCAGTAGGGTTTATCCCTAATTAGAAGTATGCCTGAACGCATTAATAAATGTGTAAAACACCATGGGGCGTCAACACATTATTAAACAAATCGACTGATAAACTTAATCTATCTTTAAGAAATTAAAATATTTTATAATTTGCTTCCTAGACCATCCTGATATTTTTGTATAATATTACTGAAATAAAATAATTTTTACTTCTACGAAAACGTGGTTGTATTTAATGTTAAATGTAAAATGATAAAAAACTTTAAGGTAACACTGTTTTATTCAAACCTAGCCTAAAAATCGTTAACAAACATTTAAAAAATAAAAAGCAGCTTTTGTTTTATTTTGGTTTAATGTAACTTTGCAAGATTTTGGACACCTTTTGTTGACAGAATGGTTAAAGAGAAACCATATAATTAAAATATCATAGATACTGCTAAGAGCTTTAACAAAACTAGACAAAGGGTAGTTTCATATAATTTAAAAAACCCAAAAACGACAAACAAAATAAATTGATAAAACTAAAATAAATGAATATATTAACCCTGGCATGAAACAGTTTTGTTTTTCTACATCTATTAGCTATTCTTTAGAACGTTATTGGTGCGAATGTTGGAAATAAACGGACCATTCATTTCGCTTTAGAGTCCCAAAATTTTTAAACGAAATTAAATTAATTAAGCCTCATTTTTTAATCATTTATGATATATTAGTTTTAGCAAATTAAATAAAAGAACACATTATGTTATTATAACCGTTTATTGTTTTAATATAAATAAAATTAAAAAAGGACAGGCCAAAGGCAAACCAGTTTATTTAATTCAATAGATGTCTGCTGAAATCATTAAAAGATTCAGTTATCCAAAGTTTGTATTTAAAGACACTGCGCAGACAACAAACTAAAAGTCTGCGCAGTAAAATTTAAAATTAGCCGTAAAATGTTTACATTCAATCAGACCACAAGTGGCTGTTTTTCATATATATATATATATATATATATATATATATATATATATATATATATATATATATATATATTTTATATATATATATATATATATATATATATATATATATATATATATATATATATATATATATATATATATATATATATATATATTTTAATATATATATATAGGATATATATATATATATATATATATATATATATATATATATTATATATATATATATATATATATATATTTTATATATATATATATATAAAATTATATATATATGTATTATTTTATATATATATATATATATATATATATATACTTAAAAGTGTTTTCTCCGAACCATTCAAAATTATTTTTTTTATTTTTTCTTGGGCTTAGTGGTTCTTGTTTTTTAAATTAAAAACTCCAAATATTTCTGTATGTCATAAGGTCATAACCTTTTGCAAAGGCATTTTAGTTCTAAAACGAAAAACCCCAAAAAAAATTAAAGAGCCAATACAATTTATCAAAATACCTTGTAACACTGTCAAGCGTATACAAAACCAAACAACTCAATCCTCAAAACCGACTAAATGGCCACAAATATGACAAAGAAAAATAAAACGGCATTAACAAAACACGAAAGCCAAACATTACAACCGTATAACTATGAATGCAGTGTGTGTTGTTGTCTTTCTGAATAGTTTTTAGTGTTTGACATGTAAATTTTAATTTGTTGTGACGCATATATGCTTTTATTTTAAATGGATTATCCTCCTAGGGGTAAGTTAGAAGAAATCTATATAGTATGTTTAGATAGCATATAATGATGATAAATTTTTAAAATTGTAAAAAAATCCCCCAAATCATTTTTTAAAAATTGTGTTTAAAATTAAACTTTATAAGAATAAAAAAATATTTGTTGTAGACATTGAGAAAAAGGCAAACAAGCCGAAACGTTTGTGAATAAGTTTAAAAGAAAAGAAACCCTTTTTGTTCGTGATTTAAAAAAAAAGGGAACCCCCTATTTAAGAAAATATAAAAATATATATATATATATATATATATATATATATATATATATATATATATATATATATTTTAAAATATTATATTATATATTTTATATATATATATATATTATATATATATTAAAAATATTATATTATATATATATATATATATATATATATATATATATATATATATATATATATATATATATATATATATATATATATATATATATACTGAACGTAAAAAGTGATATTGGCCGCAGTATCAAAGTCAACAGGTCCATGTGACTAAAACGGTATAGGGTTCGGATGTGGATCTGTATATTTATAAAAGGAATTTTACTAAGAACAGGACGTTTTTATTTTATTTTATTAGGTACCTACTAAAAGAACAAAAAGTTTGAAAACTGTAAAAATGGTAAAAATGAGCTATTTTTATTGCAACGTTGTAAATATTAAAAAGCCATTTAGAAAATGTCTACAGCTTGCTTTTTACACATAATTACAAATAATGTGTATTTTAGGACTAACCTTAGGGGTGGAAACCTCTTAGGAATATTATTATATGCTAATTAATTTGCTGCCAGTTCCGCTGTTGATTCTCCTGTTTATTTTTCTCTATTAACAGGTTTATTTATTTCTCATAAGATGTCCGATGCTTATCGGATATATACAGGATCTGCCAAATTCGATGCTTATGATAAAAACTTATGTTTCTGTCTGTTTTAAACAAAAAATGACTTTCATTTCCCAATTTTAAATTTAAAGCTAAACTTACTGGTAGAATCTTGCCATAACTTATTTGTTAATAGATATTTGTTAATTCTGTAAAAACATTTTTACACCAACTTTTCATGCAAATTACAAATATGGTTTTGGTTTTTTCTATAGGGGGACGCATTTTGGAATAAATTTTTTTCTTTTACTTTTAAATAGGACACCCTTTATATTTTTACAGTTTTAGAATGTTTTAAAAGGTTACAATATTAAAAATGTATTACATTTCGTATTTCTTTTAAGCCGTTTCTAAGGTATATTGCATATTATGTTATTTATTGTTGGTATTGTGTAGAAAGTAGGGCATGAAAAATGTAAACATTTTTTACTTTAAATATTCTTAATTTAACTCTTGTATTTTATTAACTGCATAAAATGCAATAACCCAAAATGATCATTATAAATATTAATTTATGAACGTAAATAAATATTTTTACTTTAAGAGTAACTTATTAATCCTGTTGATATCTTATCCGCACGCTTTTGGCTTGTTATGATGGAAACCAATATTATAATCCGCTTTTTTCGTTGTAAACTTATAAAAACGTATCAAAATAAATATATATATATATATATATATGTATATATATATATATATATATATATATATATATATATATATATATATATATATATATATATATATATATATATATATATAATATATATTATATAATATATATATATGTATTATATATATATGTATATATGTAATTATATATATATGTATATATATATATATATATATTATATATATATAATAATAATATATATATTAATAATATTATATATATATATATATATATATATATATTATATTATATATTATTATATTATATGTATTATTATATTATAATATAATAAAATGTTTGATATAGTGCGATGATAATTTTTTTTTAATATTATTTAATTTATATTTATGCTTGTCGTTTTGCGCTATTGCAGATAATAAAATACTACATTGCGATTGTTTGAAGTAAAACATGTTTACATTTTTTCATGGCCTAGCTTCTACTCAATAAAAAAAATAAATAAGATAAAATAAAAGTTATTTCAAAAACGGCTTAAAAGATTGGTAGTGTGATTTTTAATTTAATTGGACATTCTAGAATTAAAAAAAAGTTTCCTATTTAAATGTAAATAATATATAAATAAATAAATAAATAAATAAATAAAAAATACGTCATCTTACAAAAAAGCATACCTGCAATTTGTATAAAAATTTTAATTATGAAGGGTTGGAATGGAAAAATACCCTGTAGAGAGTAAACGACGCTAGATGGCAAATTGCAGTTTTTACCAGTAAGTTTGGTTTAAAATTTAGGTCTTGCAATACAGAAAAATGAGTTTTATATCAAAAGTGTTAAATTTATTCTACCCTGTAAAGTGTATCGATGAATAAAAGTTTTGAATTTTTACCTAACCGTCCCTGAGCATAGAAGCAACCCACTGCAATGGTGCAGAGACAGACTTCTGTGGAATTCGGAAAAAGTGATTTTGTGTATGCGTAAGGGTCGAGCAATGGTAAAAAGAAGACTTGTTAAAAGACGCAATCAATAAGTTTAACATGAAGAGAGACACCTTAAATGTAATGGTATGAAGTGTCATCTAGTAGCAAGACATGGCCCCCTAACTCAACTGATCTTTGTCCGATCGAACATATCCTGCATCACAGATCATTAAACTTACATCACCCCTCTCTGTCTCTGGCAGCTCTTAAACATGATTTGGATATAATGAGATCTAAAGACAATATAGTATTCAGAGTGTATAAACTATGTAATAAAAACAAGATTAGGAACTATAGCCTAAATTAAAATTAAGTTTAAAATCCATTATTTACGGTCACCCTATTTAAAACAAAAACTATAAAACAGCATCCATCGGCAAGTTTAAAATTGAACAAATAAACTGAAATACCATTTATGTCGACGGCTAGTTTACAAATAAATGGGCGTCGATACCAATGTCAGCGATATTTTAGTGAATCGATTAACTTTTTAACAGACAGTTTTGTAAAAGTTACCGTTCAAATAGCAATTCTAAAGCGTTTATTTTAAATTATAGTTGTTACCCTAAATAATCACTACATGTATGCAATTAACTTCAAAATAATATTTATTTTAAACATTAAATTATTTGCCCTATTTTCTACAAAATATACAGTAATATGACCCATCTTTTGCAATTTTTAAATTAAGCTGCCACCTTCTTTCCCCGTAAAGTTTAATCAACTAAAAAAAATTATCCGCACTAAAATTTCATTTTGTTCGGATACTGGGAAATGGTGCCATATATGCCACATTAATTCTGATAAAAATTGTTTTCTTACTTTTACAAATATTTTATACCTCTAAAGGCAACATCTAGAATAAAATCACATTTTGTTATTTAAAAGGCATATTTAGAGCAAAAAATATATCCTCTATGTCTGAAATTTTAAAATTGTAAGCAACAAGCAAATTATAGCAACAAAGGGCAACGCAGACGTCGACACGTTTAAAATAATATCTGATGCTTAACGAGCCCACAAAAGTGGATACAATAACACTATATTTAAACTTTTTCTTTTGGGATGAATATTTGCTAAAAAATGATCTGGACGGAAGTACTTAAGTCATTAAAATTTCCTTCTTTTGGGTGTGGGGACGGACCATGCTCTTAATGGGATAGCGGTACTTCCTTTTAGGACCCTTTTTTCCATTTTTGGTTTACCCTTGATTTAAGCAGAGAAACTGCTTTTCAAAGATGAAAGTGTCACAGTTTCCATTAGTTTGGATTTTTCTGGAAGACTTCGTATTAAATTCTCCTACATTTTTTGACGTATATCTCCCCAATTTTTCTTAAGCAGTTAATTGGTAAATGCCGTACATAAATCTTAAACGTCATTTATTCTGTTAACTTATAAGGAACTGTCCTCTTCAACTGAGGGCGTTTGTAAGGGATATATCCAATGAATCCTCAATCTTTTCTACTAATTGTTTTTCTTCAACTCTTTTACTCTGCCTATTAGTTGACCTTCGTAGTGCTCTTTATTGTGGTGCGTTGGTTGGTGTTGGTATGGAGCTTGGTACCAAAAAATTTAAGCTTCTTTAATAGTTAGCGCGGCACTTCCATGTAAACTAAGCTATTGCACGCATGCTTAAATATAAAACAAGCAAAACTCGTTTATTAGAAGAAACTTTATTATCAACAATTTGGGGTGTATAACGCTCAATAAGATACACGATACTATCTTTCCGTAAACTTTGGCTTTGACAAATTATCACGCATTTTTACAAGTACATTGCACAGGAAACTTAAATGTATTTTAAAGGATGTTGTCTACCAACATAAGTAGAAACTTATTTTTTATAAGAGAGGGTGGCACAGCCGATACGATACAACACATTTTTCAACAATTAGATATTTAAAAATTTGTTTGGCTCTTATACCTATGTGCCATGCTAATGTACAAGGAGACTTTTTTCGCTGCCAAATCTACTGTTTATTCTAAAAATCATTTCCTGGATGTCTGAATAATAAATACCCATTTAAAAGTTTCGTTTTTATGTACTAATTAAAAACTAAATGAGTAATGACCGTTTTCTTAGGAGTTTAATTTTCATTAAGTAGTGATTTAATTTTGTGATTGGGAAAAGTTTAACAAAACTTTAAACAAAACTTTCCAAACAAAATTTCTTATTTCTACTAAACGGTCTTGATATTTCCAAAGTTTAGGTATTTTTAAGATAGTTTACCAGTTCTTTTATAGATGCTTGATTGTATTGAGAAAGTTTTAAAAACATAATAAATTTCTAATCTTTATTTGTTATCTGAAAGAATAATTATCAATAAATGTTAAGTTTCTTTCTCTTTATTTTAGTAAAAATTCTATGAGAAGAATTCACCATGATATATTTTATATATATATATATATATATATATATATATATATATATATTATATATACAGGGTGATTCACGTTGAGTGTCTATTAAAAGTTCTGGGAACCAAAAAACAGGACTTTTTGAAATTTCAGTACACGATTATAACAGGTAAAAACTACATTTTTAAAATATTTTGGCAAGTGCAGCGTTGCCAGATCTAATCAAAACCAATGGCAACATTGTAATTTTAAATGGAACACCTATTTTTATTGCATTTTCGGATTCTACATAGAATTCTAAGTAATTTTTGTTAACATCTTCCTATACCTATATCTTACCGTTTTGGGGACAATAATTAATTACTATTTTTTTTAAGAAACATCACCATGTCAAAAAGGTTTGATATTTACGTGCCTAACTGAGCTGAATACTAGAAATTTTTTTTGGGGTTAGCTAATGCATGTATTTATACGATCTACATGCTATAATGGCTATATGTCTTACAGGGTGTCCCAAATAATTTGCATTTTTGCTGAAATTTAGTAATGGTTAAAACTTAATTTTTTTAAATACAACATACTGTATTTTTTCTCATTTTGGAATAGACCAATAATTTACCTACAAAATGCCCATACATCTTTCTATACCCATCTGCCACCGTTTTGAAATAAAAGCAAATTTTAATTTTTTCCGTGTTTTAAAATACTATCCAGAACAAACAACCGGCTTAGTTTGCAATTTACCTGGGTAGGCCATGGAAGTTTTTATTTTAAATTGTCCTGACAACTATTTGACATTCGTAGACAGTTTTAATTAACAAATAATAGCTAAACAGCATTGGAATAATGGAAAATGCAAATGAATATTCAAATACTGATATTTTAAATTTATTTTACATTCATGGAGAGTGTAACAAAATTGTTTCAAGTACCTGTAGACGATTCAACGAATTGTATCCCCATTTACCTCTATGCAAGAAAGAAATTTAAAAGGTTGATTTGTTTTTTATTTTTTTAAATTTATTTCTACGTCAAGTTTTGACGAATTAGATCTAAAGAAATTCGAAGAGCAACAACGACAAAACAATTAACATGTTTGCACGAGTGCCTTACTGCAAATGGTGGTCATTTTAATCATTTAATTATTAGTTACTTTTATTTTTTAGGTATAACTTAAAAATTATGTTTTTGTTTAAATAATAAAATTAAACGCTTAAAAATTAAAATTTGCTTATATTTAAAAACGGTGGCAAATGGGTATAAGACATTATAGACATTTTGTAGGAAAATTCAGTCTATTTAAAAATGGGATAAAATATATGTATGTTGTATTTAAAAAATAGTTTTAACCATTATTAAATTTCGATAAAAATGCAAATTATTTGGGACACCCTGTAAGATATGGAGCCGTTATACTGTAAAACCTTAAATACATGCATAAGCTAACCCCAAAAAAGATTCTAGTATCCGCTCAGTTAAGCACGTAAATATCAAACCTTTTGACATGGTGATGTTTCTTAAAAAATAGTAATTAATTATTTTCTCAAAAACGGTAAGATATAGGTATAGGAAAATGTTAACAAAAGTACTTAGAATTTATGTAGAATCGAAAATGCAATAAAAAAAGGGTGTTCCATTTAAAATTACAATGTTGCCATTGGTTTCGGTTAGATCTGGCAACGCTGCACTTGCCAAAATATTTTTAAAATGTAGTTTATTACCTGTTATAATCGTGTACCGAATTTCAAAAGTTCTGTTTTAGTTCTCAGCTTTTAATAGGACACTCAACGTGAATCACCCTGTTTATATATATATATATATATATATATATATATATATATATATATATATATATATATATATATATATATATATATATATATATATATATATATATATATATATATATATATATATATATATATATATATATATATTTAAGATTCCTTTTTGGGTACACGGGTAGGAATCTAGGAATCTTTATGGGACTGCTGCGATCCTGGTTCCGGGGTATAGGGCCTGAGTGCGCTTAGGCCTGAACTAGCATTAAGTTTAAAAATTTCTTAGACTGGACCTAGGATAGAATATAGAACGACAGCTTATGCCAATCACTCCATATAAAAGATATTTCTACACTCTCCCCATATACCACAGTATACATTTATTAGAAAGTTGGGGTTTTAATTTTTTAAAGAATTTGTTAAATTTTAGGGTTGAAAGGCTGATTGACTATAACTATTTTTAAAAAGCTTAATGATTTTATTGATTAACCTAGGTATAAATTGAAATTTAAAATATCGATTGTGATGTGAAAACATTATCAGAGGTATTTATTTAATAATACGTTATTTTTGGTATTATTTACAAAGTTATGTGGATAGTTGATGTTAAGTGGAAGTTTTTTAATAACAATATTATTTTTATTAAAGGAAAATTAAATTTTTTTTTAATAAAATTGTAAAAGAAGTAATCTAGCCACAAAACGTTAAGATAAAAAATATTAGTGATTTTAACTTGCGTACCCTTATACTTTTATGCTTCTTCAATAAAATAATAGAAATAATGGAAAGTCAATAACCATATTATTAGTGACGCATTCTCTAAAGTGATACAGTAGCGTTCATAAATTTAAACGATTGCTGAGGGCATCCAAAATATCTTAAATTTTTGTCAAAAAGCCGTTCAATAAACAAAATTGGATTAAAAGAATATTAAGCAAGAACCATTAAACCTATTTTAATAAAATTTGTATTTATATTTTATTATAGCAAGATATCTATTTAACCGACAACGAGGCTCTCAATAAAAATCTAAAAAGTATAAAAAATCACGAAAAACTTCTTTTTTTTCCTTTCTATATTTTTATACGATTTTGCAAAAAGCGTAATACAGTTTGCAATTTTCACTTTTTTTTGTAAAATATTCAATTTAGAATTTTTTCTCTTTTACATTTTCTCTCTACGACCAATAACTTTAAAGTTATGGGAAATTAAATTGAAAAAATACTTTTTTCTTGATTTTTTTACGTTTTGTTTATCAAACAAATGTTTCTGTCCTTTTTTAAAAAAAGTTTATTTTGATTTTCAAAAAAGTACATCCAAAAATTGTTTGTTTTCTGCTGGATAAGGCTTGGTCTGTACCAAAATTAATCAAAAGCAAAATCTACAATAAGTATTTTAATAATACTGAAAATTTAAACAAATTTTGAAGTTGCGAAAAATAATTAACCACAAAACGATTTACTTACCGGAAATGTTCTAAAATAAAACTTTTTATCAAAACACTTTAATTTTTACTTAAACTAATACTTTCATTTCTGAAAGAAATATTGCCGTCAAACGCTTTCTAGCTCTCGAAAGTAAAAGCCTTTTCAATTTCAAATAATAGCACGACTGGAGATCGTCTTTGTCTTGTCCCCTGTCAGAAAAAGATTGTTTTAGTTTGTTGCACTGTTATTCCCCACAATTTCTTGAATTGTTTTTGCCATTACACGTGCACAGCTTTTCTGTTTAATTCTATTTTAGTTGAAGAGTAATGGAGTTTAAGATATTCCTTAATTTGGCGAGTTTTTGCTCATTGCTCGCACGCCAGGTGGTAAAATACATAAAACAATCAGACACTTTGGTGAGTATGTATCTCTAACCTTTTAAGTGACAACTAAAGAAACCACTCTTAAAGGTGCATCTTATATGCTATTTGTTGTTTATCAATACCGATTTTAACGCTTGAACAAAAGCTGTCAGATATTGGGAATATACAATATATATGGAAATGGGAATGGAAAATGGGAATGCTGCTGTAGCCATGGATACAATAACTTATGATCGGAAAAATAGTCAACGTTCTTCAGAA
>JAHBCN010012472.1:0-26600 GCA_019359885.1 Listronotus oregonensis
TGTTTTTTAATTTACGAGCTACCTCTAATAGTTCTTTTTTTACTTTTCTGGATATTGATTGGTTACTAGCGCTAATATCAAATTTATAGGGTAATTTTGATTTTTCAATAATTTCCGGAACAACATTAACCAGATGTTCATTAAAATCGTTAGATATTTTTTGTATGTTGTTATCAAAATTACTTTCTGTTGATTTTAATTTACAATTAATTTCATTGGTTATACTCCACATACATTTTATTTTGTTATCGGAATTATCAATTTCTGCTAATACCCCTTGATTTTTTCGATTTAAGCAAATTATCATACTGTTTTTTGTCTCAATATATGCAGACTTGTATTGTATATTATGCCGAGAAGCAGTCAACAATATGTCTAATTTGCTTTTACATTTTTTAACTTCTTCAGAAACCAACGCATTGTTTTTTTATTCTTATACGAAATTACAGAGGAAAACAAAATTAAAAAGATTTCCATAAATAACATAAAAGTATCCCACTGCAAATTTACATTACATTTTTCGATTTCGAAAACTTTTCTTCCAACTTGCTCTCTAATATTTTTAAGAAGCTCTTTATAATCCTTAGTAAAAAATATTCTATATATAAATTGTTTATCAGATTTATTCGCTATAGGAAAAGTTAATATCTGACCTTTGTGATCTGAGATGGATATTCAATTACCTACCACCTGTCTCTGTTATACGAGTGTTTTCTTTTACTGTACCCACCAAGTTAAAGAAATTCATTACAGATAAAAGGGCATTTTTTATTGTTATCGCATAAATTTCTATGTTAAAACGCCCAACAAAAACAGCCTTGACGATTATATTTCTCAAGGGAGAAGATTTTGAATGATCCAGAAAGCCACATTTTGCGTTAAGGACGGATTTATTTATAAACACACTTCTTGTAAATTCCCTTTTTAAAACTAATGTCGCTGAATGGAAACTCGTAGTTCCAGCTTCTCAGCGAAAAAATATACTTTTAACATGTCATGACAGCCCATCATCTGGCGCACATTTAGGTTATTTTAAAACTTTAAAAAGAGTACAAGAATGTTATTACTGGCCACGGGTCAGATCAGATGTTTTAAAATATGTTCGTCAATGTAATACGTGTCATAGTCAAAAAATGCCTAAGTTTTCTCGTTTTGGACTCATGGGTGCACAGAAAAAAGTATCTTTTCCTTTTGAACTACTCGCAGTAGACGTTATGGGACCACGTAGTCCTAGACAGAACGCCTTTAGTCGTTGCTGCAGATTACTTTTCCAAATATACTATCGTACAACCTTTAAGGCAGGCGACTGCTCAAAATATATCTAATTTTTTGGAAAATATTTTCTTAACTTACGGTGTACCGCGTATCTTAGTTCTTGATAATGCACCAGCACACACTGGTAAAGTTTTCAAAACCTCATAGATAAATATAAAATAAAAAAAGTTTGGTTTAATTGTCGCTACCACCCTTAAGTAAATCCCGTTGAAAGGATAAATAGAACTATTGGCGCAGCCATACGCTGTTATATTAAAGAATCACATAAAGATTGGGATCTTCACATACAAGAAATTACCTCAGCCCTGAGAAGTGCTGTCTCAGAAGTCACTAATTTTAGTCCCAACTACATTGTTTTCGGACGAAAAGTCCCAGTTTCAGGAGATTTCTATGATGGGGTGGATGCAGGCAATATAGACTTGAACTCTTGCGATCGCGCTACGTACACTAAAGAGTTAGAAAAACTTCCATTACTTTATACTGAGTTCAAAAAACTTGATACCGCGTATCAGAGAAATTGTCATCAATATAACCTTAGGAGAAGGGATCACCAGTATAAAGTAGGTGAAAAGGTTTGGAAAAGAAATTTTGTATTATCTAATGCGGCAAATGATTTTTCAGCTAAGCTAGCTGATCGCTTCGTTTTGTGTAAGGTTAGAAAAGTTCGTTCAAAGATAGTGTATGAACTAGACAACTTGGATGGAACTGATGCCGGAGTTTGGCATGTCTCTAGTTGAAACCATACTTTGGGTCTAACTCTAATTTGTCAGAGCCTTAAAGGTATCCTTAGTAATTCTAGTTTATTTGAACATTTTATGTAAATTTTTCAAAAAAAAAAACCTTTTATTTTTTGTTCGCAAAACTTTAATTTTTGCGATTATTAGCTAATAATAGGCGTTTCTCTTTAGTGCGGTCGAACCTTGTTTGAGACCCTACTTAGTCAGGACAACTTTGTTAAGCACTAAGTTTTGTCATTTTTGGGGCTTTGCAATTGCAAACATTTTGTTTATTTTCTTTTAGGAAAAAGGTGTCATTATGATGACGTACGTTTTTTTTTTGCACTCGGGCAAACTGACGATTTTTTTTTTGGTCAAGTTAAGATAGCTTGAGTGTTTGCTAGAGATCTCTTGTGCAATTTGTAAATACTAGTTAGTACATCAATCTATAGTGCCTAGGGTATAAATCTGTAATAATATCTTTAAGAAATTAGTTCGTGTAAATAATTTAGAAATTTTGACTTGCGGCTGAAATTTAAAGTTAAATTTTTTTGCTCAGCAGTCAATATGTTAGTTCAGTAAACTTAGATTAGATTAGGTGTAAATTAAATACCAGACTAAGATGTAACATAGTTTAGTTTAGGATCGCGATCTGTAAATTTTTCTTAGGATAAAAGTAACTTTAAGATTAATTAAATTTTCGGTTTGATATGTAACTTGCTATCGCCTAAGTTTAAGTGTCTATGACAAAAATGAACACCTCCCTCGATAACGTTCACTCGAATGTATCCTTTAATATGAGTTTTAGCTTAGAGATGGTCGGTTTAGTAGGCATGTCAGATTCTGGTGTTTTGTTCTTGACCAGGTGGACACTTTAAGATCTTCGGTGAAGCATTTGTGTTAATAGTCAGTTGTGACTTCCCCGCCACTTTCACCTTTTTTGGGTTTTTTTTATTTTTATTTTTTTTTTTTTGGAGTCCGTCAATGCTCCAGTTTTTATTAATTTTGCTTAAGGGACCGTTCTTTTTCTGGTTGTTGTCGAGTTTCGATTAACGGGTTTTTTAGTAAACGAGTGTTGGCGATGGAAGCTTCGCATTTCGGGTCATCTCTGGTTGAATCATGTGAAAGACCATGATAGGTCAGGGAGCCTGGTGTCAAGTAGGTTCCCCAATATCGTTAGTCGAAGGGTTGACAACGAGGATAAATTATGGAGTATCCCGTTTTTAGATTTAAATATTTTTCCCCAGGTATTTCCTGTTTCAGCGAGGTGATTTGCTACAAAATCGCCGGGGATATGGCCAAGTCCTTGGTTCATACCAAAATTTTTCTTATGCTTAAAAGTTTTTTCTCCTTAACCTTTAATTATTTTTTGTTTCGGCCCTTTGTCTGCGTATTTGGGGGTGATTTTGTTTGTTGGTGAGCCGAGTGGATAATGACAGTAAGGGATTAAATTCTATTTTTTTTTACTTTAGGTAAAATGCTTTTCGTGTGGTTTCGCAGATGGCGATTGTCACCCGGACATACCAGAGATCCACCACTTAATATCCACGTTGGAAGGTACTCCGAGGTGCCCTTGGTGTCGTTCTTCACCGGTTTCCCTTCAGCCGATCACGCCTGGATATCGTTAGGCACTGTTACTGGTTTATTGCGCGTGCGCGCCATAACCATTTTTCTATTTAGTTATTTAGTTGAATATTTAGTCTTATGGATAAAGTTCCAAGGTATTTCTTGATTAGGAAAATTAAAACAAGTTTAATTTTCATTTTTTGAGGAGGGCAGTGTAACAGTGCAAGTAGCATTTAGGCTTAAACAGTTGTTTTTTGGGGATATATCTCAATTACTAAAGCGAATATTAATTTCTAGCGCATTCGCCATATTTTGTTAATTTACCCGCGCGCGCCGTCTCGTGAATTAAACGCTGAAACTTAAGTTTGAACAGGTCGCGGCAGCCTGAAAAGCATTTATGGGAAAATCTTCGAGTATACAATACCTAGAGGCTCTTGTGCCATTGTTTGTTAGTGTAAATCTTTATGGTTGTTATTTCTTTTATTGGTGTAATTTCGGTATGCAAATCTATTCGTGCCATTGAGTATTGATGAAAGCAGTGGTATTTCACGTAACTTTTAAATCCTGGTTTGTAAGCGGTCCGATTTCTGGAAGACTGCAGATCGACATTGTGAAACCCTCTGTAGTAGACAAAGTCACTTTTCGGTTGACATCGAGAGATTGACCTTTTCAAAATCACTTCTGTCTAACCGGCCCATGTCGAAAGGCAATTTTTTGGTTTTGGAAAAAACTCCTTAGGATATCTTTGTGAAAACCATTAATTTTCTTCCATCTTGAGCCTATAAAGGTATGTTTTACTCCATATTTAAGCTTTTCATTAATATTTTGCATAAATTCGTTCTTTTCCTAAAGTGTCAAACCTAACCTGAAAAGACACGTTTTGTTTTCCACTGTTTAGTAATTTAATATTTGTTTCAGATAAGGCCGGTTTCCATTTTCATTTCTTGACGTATCCCGTTTCATTTTCACTTTACGTTCTTTCTTTCTTTACCCAGTTTGGAGGAAAGATTTTTGAGGCTCCCGTGACGAACACGTGAGCCCCTTTTAAGCCTGATGCAAGACAACCAGAGTACTCCTGATTGAGTCGGAGTTTGTAAGCTCCTTTAGCTGCTAACGACCAGTCCGTAGCTGCACAAGAAGTCTAACATCAGACAGGTGTTTGAAGTTAATATTTGAGACCTGACTCAGTCCACGTAGAGGAGCACGCAGATAAGTTGCACACCTTATTTTTTTAAAAGCGTTTTTATTAAGCAGTACCCTTTTTTAAAAATCTAGGATTAAGTAACATATAATTTTAAATTTCTTGTAACTATTTCCACCTATGCTCAATTACCTTTTTGTTTTAATATTTTAACCCTTAATTATATAGCTTGATTGTAAGTAGCGGTTGTAAAGGTTTGCAAACTTGCGCTTAAGATCTTTGTTAACTTTTGTAAGTGAGCCTTATTAACTTTCATTTTAAGCTATTTTTTTTTCTCTATTAAAGAATACCGTAGATTTTTAAATATGTGTTTTTTATTTTATGTTGGGCACGGGTTTTTTCATTTCGGCCTGTCTATAGGGGTCACCTTCTGGTAATTTGTCATTACTGTTTTTTATAACTGTAGATGGCGCCCAAATTTCAATTTCTTAATTTGTGACAAATTACCATAGAAGGGATTTTCAAATTAACAACTTAGTATTTGTTCTGGCACTGATACGGGAGTAGTAAGGAATATTTAATAACAAACCCACGACCTATTGCCACGACTAACAGAGAGCTAGACCGTAAGGCATTTTGTCCAAATCCATGGCTAGTATAACATCATTTAATTTGACAATCTCATTATAACTATTAGCCAAAGGTAGGTTATAATGTCATTTAAAAATAATATAAATAAAATTGGACCCAATATACTACCTTGTGGAATACCCATACTAATTTGCCTAATATTAGATTTAACATTATTTATTGTAACTCTCTGAGTTCTCTGCAAGATAAGATTGAAGCCGTGTTGTTGCCTTCCCCGCAATCCCATACTTATTTAATTTATGTAAAATATTTTATGATCTATACAATCATAGGCCTTACTTAAATCTAAAAACAATCCCAATGACAAGTCTTTGTGTTCCAAGTGCTCCAAAATAGCCTTATTAAATTGAAATATAGCAGTTGCTGTTGAGCGATCATTTAAATAAGCATGCTGTCGATTAGAAAATAAGTCTGTTTTTTTGCAAATTCTAAAAGTCTTGTGCACATAATGATTTCAAATACCTTTGAAAAACTGGGAAGCAGACTAATTGGCCTATAGCTATTTAAGTCATTAACTGATCCCTTTCCGTTATAAAAGGGTATAATGTTAGCCAGCTTAAGTTGATTAGGATATATTCCAAACTTTAATGAATTATTCAGAATGTATAATAAAACATCTGTTATTTTACAAATTGACATTTTAACAATGTTAGTTGGAATTTCATCTTCGCCGCTACTATATTTGTTTTTTAATTTACGAGCTACCTCTAATAGTTCTTTTTTTACTTTTCTCAGGTATATTGATTGGTTACTAGCGCTAATATCACATTTATAGGGTACATGGTCTTGACTTTTCAATAATTCCGGAACAACATTAACCAGATGTTCATTAAAATCGTTAGATATTTTTTGTATGTTGTTATCAAAATTACTTTCTGTTGATTTTAATTTACAATTAATTTCATTGGTTATACTCCACATACATTTTATTTTGTTATCGGAATTATTAATTCTCTGCTAATACCCCTTGATTTTTTCTGATTTAAGCAAATTATCATACTGTTTCTTTGTCTCAATATATGCAGACTTGTATTGTATATTATGCCGAGAAGCAGTCAACAATATGTCTAATTTGCTTTTACATTTTTTAACTTCTTCAGAAACCAACGCATTGTTTTTTTATTCTTATACGAAATTACACGAGGAAAACAAAAATTAAAAAGATTTCCATAAATATACATAAAAGTATCCCACTGCAAATTTACATTACATTTTTCGATTTCGAAAACATTCTTCCAATCTTGCTCATCTAATATTTTTAAGAAGTCTCTTTTATTATCCTTAGTAAAAAATATTCTATATATAAATTGTTTATCAGATTTATTCGCTATAGGAAAAGTTAATATCTGACCTTTGTGATCTGAGATGTGATATTCAATTACCTACCACCTGTCTCTGTTATACGAGTGTTTTCTTTTACTGTACCCACCAAGTTAAAGAAATTCATTACAGATAAAAGGGCATTTTTTATTGTTATCGCATAACATTTCTATGTTAAAATCGCCGCACACAAAAACAGCCATATTTATTTTCACCATAGACATAAGTTGTTCAAGTTTGTTTAAAAAAAGTCAATACTACCTGAAGGGGGTCTGTAAATATAAACAACTAATATTTCTAATTTGTTGATAGAAAACTGAACTGCTGAGCATTCAAATTCACCTTTAACTGAAAGATTACTCATTTTTTTTACTTCACTACATTTTATTGATTTTTTAACATAGATTGCGCTTCCTCCATGCTCATGTTTATTTCTACAGAAACAGCTTACTAGCTTAAAACCCTTGATCCCAAACTGTTGTAACTGTTCTTTTGTTTTTCAATGTTCTGTTAGCCCCAACACTATACAGTTTGGTGTAGTACCTCCAGCTTATTTACACTGTTGCCTATAGACTGAACATTCTGATGCACTATACTATATTCACAGGCTTTGTCCCTCACTTTGTCTTGTTTTGGTTTTTCTCTAAAAAATATTCCTTCTTGCTATTTCCGTAGTCAGTGCTTTGTTTTTATCGTTCTAGTTTTCTCATAAAAACTGGGCATTTAGGATCTCGTGCTGAGTGTACTCGATCATTTAAATTTGCCCGTCTGCAATTTGGACAATCCAGTTGGTCACTTTCTTGACATTTTACTTCTGCATTTTTTTTCCACATTTATAGCAGCAGTGTTCCGATTTGCAATATTTAGCTACATGGCCAAAAAAGAAACAGTTAAAACACATAGGTATATTGAAATACTCCTTAAAAAAATTTTGGATAGCTCAAAATTAATCCTCTTTTTTTTATTAGAATCCGAAAAATTTCAGGCTTTGTTTGGAGTATCCAATTTTCTTTTCTTATGTTTCTGCACTCATTTTTTTTGTTATCACCTTTATTGCTGAATGAACGTCATTAACCACACTAGCTAGTTCTGGATTTTCCTCAGCAATAATTTCGACTATTTCCGTACTATTGTAACCTTTTTCTAGACCACATAGTACAATCATAGGATCTGTATTTTGTAGCTCTTTCACTTCCATGGTGCTATTTTCTTTTAGGATTTCCCTTAATTTCCTCTGCTGACTGTCATCTTCACATTCAATAATCACTGCTCCACTTTGTAGATGTTTAACATTTTTAAAACTTCCTGTTTTTTTGGTTACTACTGGATATATTTTGTTTTATTTGTTTTACAACTTGCTTTGAATCATCCTTATCCTTAATTTTAATCAACGTTTCTAACTTTCTTGTCTGTGGTGGAGGAGTTTTCCACTGTTGAGTCTGAGTTCTGATTGGCTTTTCTTTTATTACCATACTACTATAAGTTCTTTGGGCTGTGTCTTTATTATGCATGCTTTCACCGTCAAACATGGTATTTTCTGACCCACGTTCTTTTTGTGACATAGATTTAACAGCCGATATCTCGTTGGTAAGCTTCAAATTTTCTTTTTGTACTTCTCCAATTCTATAGGCTAAATTGGTAACCATTTTATGAATCAGAAAGGATGCCCTTCTAATGATGTTTAGCGTTACTGTTATGTTCATATAATTTACTATTCACACAAGGTTTTCGGCAATGACAATAAAGAAAGCAACCTGACGGGTTATTATACTTAAATAAATAATACCAAAAAAGGTATATAGTAAAAAAAATATTTTTGTAAATAAAAAGTTAAAATTACTATTGTTACAAAAATCTTGTGCTGGTGTAGGGAAAGGGTGGGCAAAGTAGCTATGTTAAGGAATATTTTTTTTTTATCTTAAAGAAAATAAATAAGCAATAAAATATATATTAATATACGATCTCTTATATATTACGCTAAATAAGGCAATTTTTAATTTGTCTTTATCTCGGTAAATTTTTTATTACTCTAGCCCTACCAAATAGCCACTTTACCATTTGAGGTGAGACAAAGGGGCCACTTTGTCCGATATAAAATAGAAAATTTTAACTAATTTTGTATACTAATTGAGAGTATATTTTCAAAAAAAAATATATTACCATCGTAGAAAAAAAAAGTTTCACACTAAGTTTATTTACAAACGTCACGAATAAACTCATTGTCTTCTTCTTCACACTCGGTACCAGTCTCATGTGCCCATCGTAAACAGCCCAAACACCTTATTCATCCCTTATTTTCCCTTGACTTGGAATATAAGTCCCAACAGAAAAGGTAATCAGTATCACTCACGTCACTGTCCGAGTCATTAAACAAAGCACGCTTCGCTGATTTTATTTTGTTTTCTGCTTTCCCTTAACCCCTTAACTTTTTATTTTTCTTTATTTTTCTTCTTACTGTTTTTTTAGTTCCAGCTTCATTTTCTTAAGTATTACCTTTTCTTCTTTTCCTGCTTTTGCAGCTACTAGTTCCATTTGGAAAGGGCTTGAGGACAAACCTGCAGCTGTTCCGTTTTTTTCTGTGGTCATGGCTGCAGCAAAATCCGCGTCAGTAAACTTTTTGTCTGTTTATTGGAACTATGGTACATTTTCCAAACCCCTTTACCGCAATAGTTGGAGTAGCTGCAAGGGGAAATGCCTCTTCAAGAAGTTTAAACACCTGATACTGTGTCACTAGTCTACCAGGAATATTACGCAAGAATATTTTAATCGCTTGGACATAATAAGTATTGAAAGGCCCCATGAAAGAAAAGTGGCTGCAGTTTATGACCGAAGTGGGGGGAATGCAAACTACAGTTGTGTGATTTTCTCTGGCCGTTTAATGAAATTTAGATTTTTTGTATGGATTGTGGAATGTTCATCAAGTATGAGCAAGACTGGGTCGTCTTCGGATGGCTTCGCGAACTTTAAGAAATGGTCAAACCATTGTGTAAAAATCTCAGTTGAATCCACCCTAAAGAATGATAATCAAAAGCTGTTCCAGGTAAAGCTCCGTCTTAAAGTTCCACTTTCATTCGCTGCCTAGAGAAGATGATAAAAGGAGAAATAAATACTCTCCCAACTGACATAGAAATTACAAATGTGAAGAGAACACTTTTCTTTGCAGGTGTAAGAGAGCCGACTTGCCGTTGCCCTTTTAGAGCAAAAACCTTTTAAGACTTTGACTGGACAGTCATAAGTAAAGTTTTATCAACATTGTAAACCCTTTAAGGAGGATACAAGTGATGTTTTTAAACATTTTTCAAAATGTCAAAAACTTGATTACATTTGTTTTGTTAAATGCTTGCGCCCTTGCTGCTGAAGTCGCCTCAGGTTTTCTTAACACAAATTCAGGATTGAGTCTTCTGAATCTGGTTACCCAATCTTTGCCTGCTAATTTCCTTTCTTTATTGAAATCCTGAGGGATGTTATTCCTTTTAGCCAGTTAGTAAGCAAGGCTGCCCAAGACATCTACATTAATTCCAAAAAAACGTACCTTTATATCCAAGATAGAATTTACCAACTGACCTAATACATTTTTATTGTCAATGGCGTCTTGATTTTTATTTTGTACACGACGTTTTAGTGTGTTCCTAGGCATATTGTAAGTTTTAGCAGCGTTTGATAAGGCATTCCGATTGCTCTTTGCATCGCTACGGGATCCCATGACTGTTACTTACTCTTTCTTTGATATTTTGACACCATACCTACACCTGAAAAAAAAGTTTTTAGTATTATATCTTAAATAGCATTAAAATATAAAAGTAACACTGCGTTTTCACTTTCCCAACCCATTGGTAATATACAGAACTATGAAGTAATTAAATAAGTAGTACAAATGTAAGTACGTATAGTTGAGCCACAGTATTTTCCTTAAGTTTTTAAGTTTTTAATTCATAAACTTACGTTCAGGGACATACAGTTTTGGTACAGCATTCCATTGTAACACCTCGTTTGGCTGTAGGATCGTCAACGATAAATTCTTGAGAAAAATGTTTTAAACACACACGGCTTTTTTATGGAATTTATTTTGGTATTTATTAACTAAGAGGACATAGCCAATTTTGATAATTTTCTGCATACGGGGTTTTTTAAAATAAAATTTAGACTAAACAAGTATTACTTTAATTTGTAAAGGTGTTTTATCATAAATTCATTTCAGTTTGGGTGTAGCCGCTTTTAAGAAGAAATTTTGGCAAAAATTGTACTGTCGAGGTTAGATGAATTTAGGCCTGATAACTCAAAAACTAGTCCCTGCAGAATTGTTTTTCAGATTCGTTATTCGATTCGTGCCCCAAAAACCCACGTATGTAAAAATATCGTCAAAATTAACAGTCAGTGCTCTTAGTTAATAATTACCAATATTTCTTTTTATAAAATAACTTAATTTAAAAAAAAAATAAACACAGGCAGAATGTCTACTTGAATCTTGTAAATATAAATTATAAGGATTGCACTAAGTTACAGGCTGATATAGGCAATGTTGTCGAGTGGTCATTGAATAATAAGTTTTACTTTAATATAAATAAGAGTGTTGTTTTTACATATAAAAGAAAAATAACCCAATAAGTTCCTCATGCACTATTACAAATTCCCAACTTACCAGAGTCTTACATATGATCTGGGGGTAGTTTTTGATTCAAAATTACAGTTACATTTACACATTGCTGATGTAGCAAACAGAGCATGTAAGATATGGTTTTATTATACAAAATACCCAAGATTTTAGAATATGCAAGTATAATTAATACTATCTATCTATATATTTACTCTAGAAAAGTGGGCATTTATAATTTTTCTATACCTTTATTTTCCCTTTTGTGACAGGTATAATTATTTAGAATCTTTCCAGAAACGTAGACATAAATCTTGCATGCTCTATTTACATAAAATAATAAATGGACTTTTTAATGATAGCACTTTTAATATCCCTGTTTACAATACCCGAAGCCCAGCGACTTTTTACATACCTGATGTGGCATGCAACAATCTATAAATATATTTAGTGCAACATTAAAATAATTTCAAGACTAAAATTAGAGAAATACTATAAAATCCTGTTTTTTTTACTTCTGTGTACTATGTAATATAATCTATTCCTGTAATAAATCTTATAAGTACAATGAATAAATAGATATATAAATGAATAGATATTATATGTGATCAAAAATTAAAAAACTCCTAAAGTTTTAATTATTTTTTTTTAGTTTTGACCATGTAGATCCCTAAAATTAAATATTTTACAAAAAAAATATGACTTAGACTTTTTTCTTATTTTTAAGGGTGTTTTAATACACTAGGTATATTTAAACAATTTGAATTTCCCAAATTGTTGGCTTTTAAAACACTTTTTTTTTAGTTTTGTAGATCCCAGTATATTTTAAATAAAATATGGTATTACAAAAGTTTCTTTTCCTACATTCACCAATTTTTTACAAATCTAACGTTTAGCAAATATTTGTTCCATAGGACCTAAGATTAAAAAAAAAATAATAAAAATATATTAAAAATACAAAATAGTTATTCGTATATTTTTATTTGTTCAAAGGATAATTTATAGATCAAACGAACTTACCTAAGTGATGTTCGATCTTAATTATATGAAGGCTTCATCGAAATAAATAAAGTAGTCTTCTAGATGTTTAAAGATTATGTTCATCATTTTATGAATTGCGATATTCTTGTAATTATTTATTTATTATATTTATATATACAGTGTGATTTAAAAGTAAGCGGCATCCTTTCGGGAGCGTATTTCCTGCATAAAAATAAGCTAAAAAGTTCCTTTTAATATGGCTCCAAAAATGTTTCCTAAGGGAGCTTCGCCCCTTTAAATAGGACACCTTAAAGAAGATTTTTTCTCTATCACTTTAAACCCTTTTGAAATTAAATTTTGAAAATTGTTGTACGGTATAAACATTTGAAGGTTAATAAGATTCTAAATTCAAAATTTAAAAATTTTAATCAGGGACGTCACATAAGGGGGAGGGTAAGTGTTAAAATATCCCTTTTTCTTTTACACTTTAGATTATTGTGATTTTATTTGGAAATTATAAAATTCTGGAGTTTTTTACGTAAAAAAGGTCTTCTAAGTTTAATTCGATAAAGCGTACCATTTACGAAAAAATCGACTTTGAAAACTTACTGATTTGCGAATGTTTATTGATGAAAATTAATCTGTTTTTACCCTTACCCTCCCCCGCATGTGGCGCCCCTGAATAATTTTTTTAAATTTTAAATTAAGAATCTTATTTACTTTCAAATGTTTATACCGTACAATCATTTTCAAAATTTAATTTTAAAAGGGTTTAAAGTTATAGAGAAAAAAATCTTCTTTAGGGTGTCCTATTCAAAGGGGCGTCGCTCCGTTAGGAAGCATTTTCGGACCCTATTAATAGGAACTTTTTGTCTTATTTTAATATATTATAATATATATATATATATATATATATATATATATATATATATATATATATATATATATATATATATTAGGGTGGAGCAATTTTCTGAATTTTAGGATATGAAAATGCCTGGTACCGGAACAAATGTCTTTTAGGGTAAGTATGAACCAAAAAAAATCCCACTCTTATCGGACTTAATCTTGAGGCTCCGAGAAGGGGGAAATTTGTTATTATTATTATTTTTTGTAACTTCAAATTTAAGTGCTATATTACTTAGTTAGTACATTAAGATTACTAAATATACAGAAAATACGTTAAGTTTGTTATGCCTACCGGTTCTTAAGCAAGCGCGAACGCGAACAAGTCCTAACAGTAAACTAAATAATGAGGTGGGGAGATTACCTTGTGCGTTGGTCTGCTGTCTGGTATAAAATCAGTTTAGTTCTAAACCGGGCGCGCTCGAGTGTGTTTCGCAGCAAGAGTTTTGTGTTTATTTAAGAACAACAAAGATTTTAAATTTAAACCATGCCGAAAACGCGGATGAAGGATCCTATATTTGGAACTTCTAGTGAACTTAATCCTAATGTGCTTCCCACTCACTCGGACGTTATGAGAGGCAAAGAGAGTGTTTAAAATTTGAAAGTGATAAAGACCCAAGTGTTTTGGATATTTCAAAGAAACTTTTAATTAATATTAAAAAAATATGGCAAAGAGCTTCACTTCCTACAATATCTGATCAACAAATAATGCAAAAAATAAAAGACTATAATGAAAAATTTAAATCTCTGAAGAAAAGCCGAAAATCGGTTTATAATAAGAAGTGCCTAGAAAAAATTGAGGTTTTTAAAAAGAACAGTTTAAAGCTTTTTGACATATCACCCTGCAAATGTGAAGATTTTTCTAAATGCCACTGTAAAGTTAAAGTGCCACTTTGTGAAAGACTTTTTATTAGATCAAAGGACACAAAGAAAAATGATGATAGGAGGTATAGATGTAAAAATAACGGAGCAAAACTTAAAAAGGAACGTATTAGAAGAAGAAAGATTAGAGAAGAAAAAATCTAAGAACGAGAGTATAAATTGCTCTGAAGGTATATCTAAAAATATTGATAAGGCCATGACTAAAAATCAAAATACAATTGACTAGTAAATGAGAACACAGTTTTTACTTTGTTTACTATCACTATATTAATTAATTTATAAAACAGTGACTGCAGTTTCGTAGTACTACTACATTATCAAACTGAAAGCTTTAAACTACAATCTAAACAAACCCAACTTATATATCTTAAATTACTATAATAAAGCGGCATAGAGTGGGGAATTCCGAAGATCGGTATGGTCATTTAATAAGTTTATTGAAGGGTTTTTATGGTACTTAAATATTTCATTCGATTCTAAAATATTGAGTTTTTTGCTTTTTGGCGCGTAATGTAATATTTTTAATTTACTTTCATCTGGAAAAGAGTGTCCTGATTCTATAAAATGATTTGCAAAATTTGAATTATGTTTCTTTAATAAAAATGATGACCTATGTTCCTTATATCTAGTTATAAAGTTTCTGCCAGTTTGTCCAATATATAGGCTATTACATTCATCACAATTTAATCTATAAACTCCTGATTTTTTTAAGCGGAGGGGTTTTCTTTACATTAAAAAATAATTGTGATAGTCTATATGATGGTCTAAAGGCAACTTGAATATTGTTTCTTGTTAATATATGGGCTATTTTATCTAAAATTGTTCCAAAATATGTTAATGTAGTGTATTTTTGTCTTGTTTTGTTTTTATGAGTGGGTATATTTGATGTGTTGTGTTTTGTTTACGTTTTTATTCACTAGTCTGTCAATCAGTTGAGAACTATAACCTTGTTTTGCAATTTGTTTAATTGTATTAATTTCTTTGTGAGACTGTTATAATCTAAGGGAATGGAGAATGCTCTATGTATCATAGATCTGTAGGCGGCAAGTTTATGTGAAAATGGATGTGATAAATTATTTGGTATGGTTGTATCGGTGTATGTTGGTTTTCTAAAAATATCAAAGGTGTATCTATTGTTGTCTTTTGAAATAGAAATATCTAGAAAATTTATTCGTTATTTACTTCTTTTTCCATTGTAAATTTTACTTTACTATGTAGGTTGTTAGTTGATTTAATGTATCTTTTAAATCATTATCGTTACTTAAAACAGACAAGTATATCATCTACATATCTATACCAATTGTATATTATCTGAGTTTTAGTTTCAGAGTATCTCCGTTAAATAAATGTTACCAGAGGACTAAGTGGAGAGCCCAAGCTAACCTCTGCTGACAAAATCAGATAATATACAATTTTGGTATAGATATGTGATGATATACTTATCTTTTTACAGGAACGACTTATGATTAAAGATACATTAAATCATCGCAAGCATACATAGTAAAGTAGAATTTCAATGGAAAAGAAGTAAATAACACGTGAATAAATTTTCTGATATTTCTATTTCAAAGACCAATAATCCTTTGATATTTTTAGAAAACCAAAGAAGTACAACCATAAATAATTCACCATCCATTTTCACAACTGCCGCCTACGTCTATGATACATAGAAGCATTCTCCATTCCTCTAGATTATAACAGTCTCCGAAAGAAATTAATACAATTAAACAAATTGCAAAAAACAACGGTTATAGTTCTCAACTGATTGACGAACTGAATAAAAAACGTAAACAAAACACAACCATCAAATATACCCACTCATAAAAACAACAAGACAAAAAATACTACTTAACATATTTTGGAACAATTTCAGTTAAAATAGCCCATATATTAACAAGAAACAATATTCATATAAATATCACAATTATTTTTTAATGTAAAAAAAAAACCCCTCCGCTTAAAAAATAAGGAGTTTATAGATTAAATTGTGATGAATGTAATAGCCTATATATTGGACAAACTGGCAGAAACTTTATAACTAGATATAAGGAACATAGGTCATCATTTTTATTAAAGAAACATAATTAAATTTTGCAAACCATTTTATAGAATCAGGACCTCTTTTTCAGATGAAAGTAAATTAAAAATATTACATTACCCAAAAAGCAAAAACTCAATATTTTAGAATCGATTGAAATATTTAAGTACCATAAAAACCCTTCAATAAATGACCATATGCATCCGTAATTCCCACTCTATGCCGCTTTATATAGTATTTAGATATATAGTTGGGTTTGTTTAGATTGAGTTTAAAGCTCAGTTTGATAATGTAGTGTACTACGAACTGCAGTCACTGTTTATAAATTAATTAATATAGTGATAGTAAACAAAGTGAAAACTTGTTCTCATTTACTAGTTAAAAATGAACTATCACAAAGTAACGGACACCTCAATTCAATATTTAAAATACGATTAGTCCACAAGGATCGGAGCATCCTTCATCTTCAAAAGGATTAAAGGTACCAATACAGGATTAAAACTTAAAAATCTTGCAGAATCATGTGACAGAGTCGGCATATCTGACAGATCAGCATCCCTTATTACAAACGCTGTTTTAAAAGATTTGGGATTAATAACTAAAGAGGACACAACTAAAATTATAGACAGATCTAAATTAGAAGAGAACCAAGAAATGTTGGACGGGTCTTATTAAAAGAGGCAGATGACGAGCTTCCCTTAATTTTTGGAATTTACTTTGATGGTCGAAAAGACAGGACTTTAATTTTTGAAAAAACAGAGTCAATTCAACGTACCAAATTGGTTGCTGAAGAACACATCGTCATATTGGGTGAACCAGGCTCTAAATATATGGGGCACGTATCTCCATAAAACGGCAACGCAAAGTCCATTAACAATAGTATTATAAACTTTTTAAAATACTCAGTGGGTGAAGATTTGAGTGCGATAGATGTTGTCGGTTGTGATGGGACCATTGTGAACACTGGTTTAAAAATGGTTTATTAGACAAATGAACTCTCGCTTGGGAAACCAGTTCAATGGTTCATATGTTTGTTACGCTAACGAACTTCCGCTTCGCCATTTGATGCAGCAGGTAGACGGGAAAACAAATGATCCGCGGGGCTTTACAGGTACTATCGGAAAACTTCTTGATCGGTGTGAGCAAATGGCAGTTGTTGATTTTTTGGTTTCTAATTAAATGCCAATCGTCCTGCAAATACGGAGCAAAACATCTATTTCATTTGATAAAATCCTCTCGTTACTTACCAAGTGAAATTAAAAAGATAGTGGACCCAGTTATCCAGCGAAACAGCTATTTTGGTCACCCTGAGAACATATTAGTCGCCATGTTAGCTGATGATCGAAAACACATCCGTGAATTATCTTTACGTAGTATATTAAAGTGCCGATCACAAAGAGACGAAAGTGTTCGCGAATTTAAAGTACCACCTATTAATTTTGATCCAAAAGTCTTTGACTTGGTAGCTGGCAGTCAGGTAAAATAACAGAGCCTCCCATAATCAGAAACATAAGTGACGATAAACTTTCAGAAATGATTTTAGACGTCCCTGATGAGATTAATATACTTAAATTTCCCTGCCACACCAAGCCGTTGAACGGCATATAAAGTTGGTTACCGAAGCTTCTTCATTAGTTTGTGGCACTACATCACGTGATGGATTGATAAGAGCTAGAATATCATCAAGACAAAAATTGCCAAAAATTGAACCAAAAAAAGATTTCTATGAGTAACTTCGGAATACGTATTTAAGGTACCTTTACGTTTAGTTATGTTTTATTTTGATTTTTTTAACCTTTTGAATTGGGAGGGTGGGAATGGGTAGAACCCGATTTGCAGCCACCTCCCCGTGGTGGGTTCTGGGTTGGTCTTCTGCAAAGAAAAACCAAGCAGTGAGCTGCAACTAGTATTAGAAACACAATTATTTTGTTATTTATATATTTTTATTTTAGGTAAATTTTCAAGGAACCTGAAGACGTCACATTTGGGAACCCAACTCTTGTCATTTTATTAACCATATAAAAACACAACAATCCACACCCAGGTCAAAAAGAAAATTGAAGTTTAATTTTTTTTGATAAAATCCTCACACTAATATATATATATATATATATATATATATATATATATATATATATATATATATATATATATATATATATATATATATATATATATATATATATATATATATATATATATATATATATATATATAGTTTATTTACTTATTTTCTTTGACCTTTGCCTTGATATATTGTTTATGCTTTTCCAAAATTTTCTGGATTTTCTTGGGGATAAGGTCAGGCAATATATAAAAACAGTTGCTTGCTAAGCAATTTTCATTTAATTTATGTCAATTACGACGTTTCGGCCTGGAAGGGCCTTCATTAGGTATATATGTTTTTTTTATAACAACAAATCAATCTTACCTTAAAACTAAGGGGTTTCTTACGAAAAACACTCATTTTTGTTGTTGCGTAATGAACAGAAGTGACAAACAAACACTTGTGTTTGTTTGTCACTTCAAACATAAACTATAAATATATATAATATATATATATATATATATATATATATATATATATATATATATATATATATATATATATATATATATATATATATATATATATATATATATATATATATATATATATATATATATATATATATATATATATATATATATATATATATATATATATATATATTATATACTTCCGTAAGGAAAATAATGACAAACGGATATATTTCCCGGTAGAGCGTTTCAAAGTTTTAATTTTGAATATTCTAATTGTATAATTATTTTTTAATAATTTAAATGGTATTCTTATGTTTTTGAGTAATGAAAATAATATTAATAAGGTATTTTTTTGTTTTAAATCCACGAATTTCGAGAAAATCGATTAAAACCGAATGGAGATAAAACAACGGGATGGTTAATGAATAATTTTTTCTGGACGTAGCACAAAACGCTCACTGTAAGAGGATAGAGCATAAAACAATATTATACAGTGTTATGTAATATAACATTTTTATTCAACATATAAAATGTACAAAAGTTTTACAAAACATAGGCACCACAGAAAAATACAGAGCCTAGGCTTTATAAACTAATAAATAGGTACTAGGTATCAACAATTAGTAAAAACGAAAAGTAACCAAAATCTTAAAAATCTAAAAACTAAAGTCATCAAACTAAACTAATTAACCAAACTAACTAAACTTACTGAACTAAACTAACTAACTAACTGAACTAAAGTAACTGGTAACTTACTAAACTAACTAAGGTAAGTAACTGGAACTAAAGCATCTAAAGTAATTAGAAAAATATCTCACTTATAAATACAACCTTTTCTTATTTAATATTTTTAGATTTCTTTTTCTTATTGTAATTTTTCAAAACCGTTTGTTGGTAATATGATCTGTCATCTTTCTTCATGGTACTTAACATTGAAAATAAAGAGCTCTTTTTTTATTCAGATAATGAACTTTTTATATTCATTAATGGCGCTACTGGAAATTTTTTTTCAGGCACATTTTCCGGATTATTTTTTTTTCTGATTTCGCAATGTTTTTTTACACTGTTCCCTATATTGCAGATTAAAAACTCTTCGTCAAAGAAAGTTCTATATTTTATGTTAAATATATAAGATTTTTCATAAACAATATGCCTAACTTTAGTATAAGGTTAATAAGATTCTAAATTCAAAATTTAAAAATTTTAATCGGGGACGACACATAAGGGGGAGGGTAAGTGTTAAAATATCCCTTTTTCTTTTACACTTTAGGTTATTGTGATTTTATTTGGAAATTATAAAATTCTGGAGTTTTTTACGTAAAAAAGGTCTTCTAAGTTTAATTCGATAAAGCGTACCATTTACAAAAAAATCGACTTTGAAAACATACTGATTTGCGAATGTTTATTGATGAAAATTAATCTGTTTTTACCCTTACCCTCCCCCATTTGGGGCCCCCGAATAAATTTTTTCATTTTTTAAGAATCTTTTTACTTCCAAATGTTTATACCGTACAATCATTTTCAAAAATTTTAAATTTTTAAAAAGGGGTTTTAAAATTATAGAGAAAAAAGAAAAAAATCTTCTTTAGGGTTTTCCTATTCAAGGGGCGTATCATTTTGGAAGTATTTTCGGAAAATTAATTTGGAAATTTTTGTCTTATTTTTTTCAAAAATATATATATATATATATATATATATATATATATATATATATATATATATATATATATATATATATATATATATATATATATATATTTATATATATTATATATATATATATATATATATATATATATATATATATATATATATATATATATATTATAAAATGTGAGTAGAGCTTTTTCAAAGTTTTAATTTTGAATATTTTAATTGTATAATTATTTTTAATTCTTTAAATGTTATTCTTATGTTTTTGAGTAATGAAAATAATATTAATAAGGTATTTTTTTGTTTTAAATCCACGAATTTCGAGAAAATCGATTAAAACCGAATGGAGATAGAACAACGGGATGGTTATTGAATAATTTTTTCTGGGCGTAGCACAAAACGCTCACTGTAAGAGGATAGAGCATAAAACAATATTATACAGTGTTATGTAATATAACATTTTTATTCAACATATAAAATGTACGAAAGTTTTACAAAACATAGACACCACAGAAAAATACAGAGCCTAGGCTTTATAAACTAATAAATAGGTACTAGGTATCAACCATTAGTAAAAAACGAAAAGTAACCAAAATCCTAAAAATCTAAAAACTAAAGTCATCAAACTAAACTAAGTAACCAAACTAACTAAACTTACTGAACTAAACTAACTAACTAACTGAACTAAAGTAACTGAAGTAACTTACTAAACTAACTAAGGTAAGTAACTGGAACTAAAGCATCTAAAGTAATTAGGAAAAATATCTCAACTTATAAATACAACCTTTTTCTTATTTAATATTTTTAGATTTCTTTTTCTTATTGTAATTTTTCAAAACCGTTTGTTGGTAATATGATCTGTCATCTTTCTTCATGGTACTTAACATTGAAAATAAAGAGCTCTTTTTTTATTCAGATAACGAACTTTTTATATTCATTAATGGCGCTACTGGAAATTTTTTTTCAGGCACATTTTCCGGATTATTTTTTTTTCTGATTTTGCAATGTTTTTTTACACTGTTCCCTATATTGCAGATTAAAAACTCTTCGTCAAAGAAAGTTCTATATTTTATGTTAAATATATTAGATTTTTCATAAACAATATGCTTAACTTTAGTATAAGGAATAAGGTTATACATTAGATTAAATGCTTTTGGAGAAAAATTTCGGTAAGAAGAATTTTTCATTTGCAGTATATGGAACTTTTGTTTACCTTCTGGTAATTTTAACAATACCCGCATAAGTGATAGCGGACTGTGAATTTCTAGATACCTTATATGTTTTTCTATTACACTGTGAGCACAATCTACTACCTGAATAGAACTGTGACCTGGCTAGTTAGTAAGTTAGTCCTTTTTTTCCGAAGAAAATTTTAAAAAATGGTATTTTTCCGAAACCCGAGTTGTCGCAAAGGCATTTTTAAATACCGTAACTCGGAATTTTAAATAGTAATTTTTAACCGTTTAAACGATTCAATGTTATAATTAAAATAACTCCAAATAAAAAATTAACACCACTATCAACAAAATAGGATCAAAGAAGCTAAAAGGCGTAGTACAGAGTGTGTTAATTACAAAGATACTTTGTTGCAGCCAAAAGACTTGGAGAACCTTGCAGGTAAAATTTAACGTAATTTATTATTTTAAGCTTGGGACTACAATGTCTAACTTTTTTAGGTGCAAGAGAAATTGCTTTGTGAAAGTGTCTGAAGAAGAACGACTAAACATGTTTGCTCGTTTTTACGATTTAAAATCTAAGGATGAACAAGATATTTTCACTTAAGGGCTGATCGAGATTACTTGTGTTCGTAAACGTCGACCGAGAAAAGACAATCCCAAGGAAAGGCCATACAATTACAAGTATTTCGTTAAAAAAACGGAAGACGTTAAGTGTAAGGTTTGTTTAAAAACTTTTTTGTCTATTTTATCTATTATAGAAAAGAGACATTTAAGAATTAAGAAATTAGCTGTACTAGAAAAGAGTCCAAGAGACATGAGGGGTAGAAATATTAGCGGAAATGCGTTTCCTGAAGAAGCCAGATTGTGTATGAGGAAACACATTGAATCCTTTCTTAAAAAAGAGAGCCATTACTCTGGTCGAGAAATGTATTATTTAGACAGTAACCTTAATATAGAAAAAATGTACACTCTTTTTAAAATTCGATACCCCACGTATCAACATATATCTTATGCATCATACTACATACTACACTTTTTTGTGGAAAATTTTAAGCTTTGGAAGGCCACAAGTCGATGTTTGTAGTACTTGTGAAACGAACAAAATTAAAATAAAAAACGCCAATTTGAACAAAACAGCAAAAAGAGCGGCTATTGTTGAGTACATGATACATAAAAGGAGAACCAAAAAAAAAATTATTCTAAACTGAGAAGTGCATCAGAATTAAAAAATGACAAGCCCCATGTTTTTTCATTATGCTTCGATTTTATGCAGAACATTCAACTTCCGGTTACACCAGTTGGAGAAGTTTTTTATTATAACGAGTTAAGTTCTATCGTTTTTTGTATTCATGATATAAACAAAAATAAAGCTATATATCTACCATGAAGGTACAGCCAAAAAGACACCCAATGAAGTTTGCTCGTTTTTACTAGATTAGATTTCCAACAATTCTGAAGGCATTACAGAGCTTCGTATCTATAGTGATAACTACTGGGGACAAAATAAAAACCACGCTTTAATGAGAATGATTCTTGCACTGAATGACACTAAAAGATTTTCTAAAATAGTACAATATTTTCCAATAAGGGGCATTCTTTTTTGCCTTGCGACAGAGATTTTTCCATAATTAAAAGGGCACTTAAAAAACGTGATCGAATTTACACTGTTCACGATCTCACAAAAATCATTGCTAACGCTTCCAGAATGCATAAATTTGAGGTGAAGGAGGTTAGTTAATACAGCTGAAATAACAGATTTCAAGTCATGGTGGCCGAGATATTACTAGAAGAATGTAGTGTCTCGAGATCAAGAAAGAACCAAAAAACATCACTTTACCATCAGCAAGTTTTATTATTTTGTGTATGACTCTAAGCATCCTGGATGTGTTAAGGTTTCGGAGTTCATAAAAGGTATGGTGGAACATACTTTTAACCTTAAACAAAGTGAAAATAATATCGTGAATTTGCCAAAAACACCATGTTATCCAGTGGGGAAAGTGCTAATAAGACAAAAAACGATGGATGGGATCAAAAAGTGTGTAGAATTTGTCGAGAATCCTTACAAAGAGTTTTCTAACGAAATCATTTTCACTTGGCCCACTTTCTTCACACAAAATGATGGCAAATAACAAGAATCCACTTTCTCCATTTAATATGTTTATGTAAAATTAAAAGTTAAAAATGTTTGTAGAAATAAAAAAATTGTTTTTAAATATATTATTTTAAATATTTGCATTTTTTATGCAGAAAGAGCTTAAGTCAGGTTTTTTTCTTTAATTTTTGGAAAGTTTTTTTTGTTTTTCTTAAAAACAAGTTTTTTGACTTATGTCCTTTCTGCATAAAGCGATTCAAATATATGGGAAGGGTGTACAAAATGGCATACTTTTTGAAAAGTTAAGAAAATATATTACCAAACAACGTTTTTTTGTTATGGAAACCACTCTAACATATAAACGAACTATTCTAAACTCATACAAATCAAGCTAGAACAAGACAAAAATGAAATCTTATTTTTTTAATAAATATTTTTCAAAATTTGCAAAATGGGTGGGCAAAATGACACGGGCTTATTTTTTAACAGCAAAGCCCACAAATATATGTTTTTGTTTTTTTGTCGAGTCCCGCGCAGTCTGGGCCCATTTTTTGCATGAACAGCACTGGAACCAAACTCTTCTCTTTTTGACATTTTGTACGATTCTGTAAAGTATATGCAAGCACTCTCATCAGCGTCGTCCCCGGAAACAGCTTCTTTTTCTGTTTCAGATTCGGATTTCTGGAGAACTTTTCTAGTTACTTTTCTCGGTTTAATGACTTCCACCGGTTGGTTTTTCCTCTTTGCTTCCTCTAAATTTGGAGTTAAATTTAGTACACACGTACCTTGACGTTTTTTTTGATTTTCTTTTCCCTTGTCCAGCTACAGACCGACATACTGGAGATGGGCTTAGGTCCAATGGAGTGACTGCAAGCGCACCATGTTCTCTATTGATGGTTTGTGTGCCAGAGTCAGATTGACTTGGAATAGATGTATATGCATATAGTCCGGGAAAATGTCCGAGTTAAATGGAACTATTCCAGTTTTGCAAACCCATTGACAGCATTTTGCACCGTTGTGGCTTTGCAATAGGCTTCATTAAATAAAGAACCAATTTGAAATTGTGACCACTCTACCTGGATAGTTTTTTAGCCACTTACTGATTTCTTGATCATAATATGTCTTCAGCGGTCCAAAGATAGACACATCCAAGGGTTGCATGCGGTGAGTGCAGTGTGGCGGTAGACAGAGCAATACAATGCCATTCGCTTTTGTGAACAAAAGTGCCTCTAAATATTTGTGGCTTGAGTGACCTTCGACAATTAACAAAACTTTATCATCTAGACTTGCCTTGGTGTGTTTTCGAAAATGCTCCAAATATTTTAAAAAAAACTGGGCCTGTCATCCATCCTGACTCCTGAACTAACAACAATGTTCCTGGAGGAGTATGATCCCCTAATTCTTGCTTAAGATTTTTTCTGGCGAAATCAGCGCTGGTGAGACATAGTTTCCATTCGAAGACATCGCACTCACTACTGTAACATGAGATCCTCTTTCTGCGCTTGTAATAGCGCCAACTTGTTTTCGTCCTGCTGTGGCTAAGAGCGTTGTACCATTGTCAACCCAGACTCATCTGAGTTATAAATCCTCATTGGGCTTATTTTTTTGCGTTCAACGACTTCTTCTAATTTTTTAAAAAATTCGGCAACTTGAGGTCTGTTCTTTTCTTTTCCGGCTGCTTTTTTATTATCATTAAATTGGTGTTTAAAACCATTTTTCGTCGCTAACTGATAAGCTAACTCTAAAACATCTTTTCTAGTTAACCCAAAAAACCGCGATCCTTAAAATTTTAGGTGCTCGACCAGCTGTCGTTCCACTTCCGGAGGCAATGTTATTTTATGTTTTCCTAGCCCTTTCTCTCCTGGCTCCAGCTCCTTATTTTTTTTAACGCATGCCTTCGCAATGTAGCCTGGGGTACCTTATATACTTTTGAGGCTCTAAGCCATCCCATTTCATTGTTTTTTACAGCTTTTATGGCATTTAGCATAGAATCCTGACTCCAAGACTGCCTTTTGGTCTTTCTTTTATAGTTTCGTGGCATTATCTTAAAAAAAATAATAGAAGAATAAGCATTTAGGTTCACAAAGACCTTTGAGGGCAAAATGACATACTATACCATTTTGCCCTACCAGTACGTATGTTATTTTGCCCTACTCTGTCATAAATTAAATAACAATTATTAAAAAAAAAACTACAAGAACTAAACATTAATAAACTTGGGTTTTTGTTAGAGTTACAGTCCTACTACTTGATCTAAAAATATTGACTTACGTGGTTATTTTGTTTTCACGTTATCCGCTTCCAAACAAACACAAGAAAAAAACTTTTCGGTGTGAAAATAAAATTTCGACCACGTGCTACTCACATAGTTGCTCAAGCGGGACTAAATTATGATACCCAATATGGGACAGCATAACGGCATTTATTAAGTACTACAGAGGCGCCATCTAGCAAGTCTTTTTGCCCCACTATGTCTTTTTGTACACCTTTCCCCTACATATACCTACTTATTTAAAAAAAAAACAGAACCACATAACATGAAATAACAAAATACTAAACAAACATTTGAATATTTTAACATTTGAACACATAACATTAATGAATATTATCTTACACAGATCTTTTATTTGCGCCTAATACAGACCTAGCAAATTGTGTATTATCAATAATTGGTCTATGATAAAAGTTCGCAAACGTTTCAGAGTTTTTTGACCACCCTGCTGCCAGTCTAATGGCATCAAAACTCCGGCACGAGCTGCTAGGGATGTTGCAGCATGCCTTGTACTTTGAGGTTTAAACTGGTTTATGTTTACCCCACTTTTTTCTAAAATATCTTTTATCCACCTACTAATCGTCTGCGGTGATGCTCGGCGATAACGTTTTTTAAACGTAATTAAAAGAAATTCACAAGAACTTCTTAATATTTTCCCTGATCTTAAGCATAACGACATTATCACAACAATTACCAGAAAAAAAAAACAAAAACAAAAAGAAAATATTTACGCTCGTCGTAGTGTACACGTGTAGCCAATATCGCAAAAACGAAGACTGACGACTGCGCGAGGACGTGGCACCGATGAGACTGGG
>JAHBCN010012473.1:0-26570 GCA_019359885.1 Listronotus oregonensis
AAAGATAGAAACTTTCACAAGCAAAATAAAAGAAATGATTGAAATAAAAGGGAAAAAAATCGATTAACGACAGAACCGATGTAGGATGAAAAAGAAAAATTTAAACAAATTATTAACTAAAATTATAGTCCAACCTTAATATTTAAACCCCCTCCTTTTAAGAATCATAAGTTAAAATATAATAAAAATCTAACTTTTTTTGCTTTTTTACTACTTCCCAAAAAACAAAATGTTTATACAGATAAATTCAGTCTGTTTAAAAGATCAAATAATGAACGTTCTGGGGTAGTATTCGTCGAACATGTGAGTGGCGATTTCAATATTAAATAATGTATATGTATCGTTTGTACCATAATTGTATTGTATATTTATTTTTCCTTTTTTTTTTTTTAGAATGAAACAAAAATTTTTTGATAATGCCTTGAAAAAAAAGGCGAAACGTCAAAAAAAAAATGTTATATTTTAATTTAGATTAGAACCATTCCCAAGAAAATTAACCAAAATTAAGAAATATAAAAAGGTTTAAAAAAATAATACCAAATAATATATATATATATATATATATATATATATATATATATATATATATATATATATATATATATATATATATATATATATATATATATATATATATATATATATATATATATATATATATATATATATATATATATATATATATATATATATATATTTTTTAATTCCGGAAAAAAAACCTAAAAGGGGGCCCCAAAATAAGGACTTTCTTAGCCTTTTTTTTTAATTGGGCACTCGGTATTCAATTTTCGGGGGTCAAAATGAGAAATATAAAATTTTTTTTTAATAAGTCGAGTGTTTTATAAGATATTAAATTAAAATTTGGGGTGGGGGTTTTTTTTTGAACGAGAAATTGAAACCGTTCACGGATTCGCACCCCCGAGGCGCCACCGCGGTATTTGTGTGTTAAAAATACCAAAAATTTTTTTTACCCCGAAAAAAAGTTCCAAAAAAATTTAATTATTCAATCTTTTCTTTTAAAAAGTATTCCTAAAAAATCCCCGGGAGAATCCGTTTATTAGATTTTTTTAATTTTTTAAAACAGATAATTCTTTCTAAACAAATTGGCTGACCCCAAGTTATTTTTACGTACTGTCAAAGTGAAAACTTTAAACGCTTCTGACGCTCTTAACAAGCTTTCAATTACCCAAAATAAATCTACATATTTAATTACATATTTTTTTTTTGGGTTTTTTACAACTTATAAAACCAAGGCTCATGCCCAAGAAATGTCCCTTTCCCGAAAGGGGGGATAGGTTTTTTTGTTTTTAATTTTAAAAAATATTATTGTAAACAGTAAATATGTCAATTCTCAACTGGAAAAAATGTGACTCAAGTTTTAGCCGCAGACGCACCCCCGGGGACATTGGAACCGACATCCCAAAAGAAAAAAATTTTTTAAAATTTTTGATTAACCGCCAAGGGGAAAACGGGTTTCAGCGAAAGGGGGAAGGGTAATTGGGTCGACCTGTGGGTTCAACCAGGGCAAGAGAAAGAAATTTTAAGAATTGTCGAAGAACCCCCAAACATTAGTAACCCTAGTACTAATGTTACCCATTTCACCTTTAAAAAAAGTACGGGGTTTTTTTACCAGACGACCCGACAAGACTTGTTTTTTGTAGATGGTTATGTGAAATGAATAACAGAAATGTATTTTATAAGAGCGATTCTGTTCACTGGGGGCCCCGTTGCGAAAAAAGGCATGACAAATATCCATAACGCACACTTAGGGGGTGAGGAGAATTAGGCTCAAAAACACATCATCAAAAATTTTAAATCAATGTGTGGGGGTTGGGGTAACTTTCTTTTAGGACCTGTATTTTACCAGGTAATTTGACTGGTGATTCATTTCTGTTGTTTCTACAAGAAATACTGCCCGATTTGCTTGATGATTTGCCCCAAATTTAAAAAAAAAACCCCTTGGTTTAACCCCGGGCTCCAGCTATTTTTTTATAAATGTTAGGAATTATTTTTATCAAGTATTTTCTATCCTGGGGGGTTTTGGGGTCGGGTGCTCCTGTTCCATCCCCCGTTCGCCCAACCTTCACCTTTGGGGTTTTTTAGTCTGGGGATGTATGAAAGATTTGTGTATATGGTTCCGATTTTAAACGAGGACTTTTTAAAGAAGGAATCATTGCAGTGGAGAGCATTTCAGGTTGAAACCAAAATTTTTCAAAGCCTTAGATTTTCTTTAATAAAGAGGGCTCGTATTTTATACAAATGAATGGAGGTCACGAGGGGAAATAATTTGGGTTTTATTCAAATTTTTTTTTTAATAAGTAATTTAGCATTAATTTAGAAAAAAAAATTTTCTTTTTTTGTTAATTTGTTAAAAGTATCTAGATTTTAAAATTAAAAAATATCTAATAAACGAATTCTCAGGCCGACATTTACCAAGAATATTTTTTTTTTAAAAAAGATTGGGGAAAGAATTTTTTACTAGAATTTATTATAAGGGGTAAAAAAAATTTTTTATTTTTAACACATGCAATATAACGCAGGTGGCGCCCTTTTGAAGTATAGCGAATCCGTAAACGGTTTCAATTTTCGTTCCAAAAAAACCCCCTTCACCAAATTTTAATTTAATATCTTATGAAATACCTGACTTCTTCAAAAAAAAAATTTTATTTTTATTTTACGCCCTGTATATTGAATACCAGTCCCAATTAAAAAAAAGGGATAATGAAAGTCGCAATTTTGGGGTTTTATATATATATATATATATATATATATATATATATATATATATATATATATATATATATATATATATATATATATATATATATATATATATATATATATATATATATATATATATATATATATATATATATATATATATATATATATATATATATATATATATATATATATATATATATATATATATATATATATAATATATATATATATATATATATATATATATATATATATATATATATATATATATATATATATATTAGTGTGCCCAAATTGGGGGGAATGTATGGGGATCTTGGAAACCAGATAGATAGAAAATCGGTTAAAGGGGAAAGTTTTAAATTAGTTAGTGTTTAACCCGGAAACAGGGGTTTTTTCTATTCAGGTTTTGATAAATTTTAAAAAAACCTTTTAAAAATGCTTTTCGAAAATCGGCCATATTTTTTTTATAAAAATTTTTAAAAACTGAAAAAAATTCTTCAAAGCAATTTTTTTTTGAGTATGACCGAGTAGTCAATGTTTATTTTCTACGTTTCGTTATCATTATCAACTTTTTTTTTTCATATGGACGTCATTTGGGGTTTTTACGCAGAAATAGTGCTTTTTATTCTGATTTAGAAACGTAAAACATGTTATAATTTAAAACCTCATTTATTTAAAAACAAATATTTTCTCAGTTAGCCTTGATTCCAGCGATCGTCATTTTTTTGTAAACACTAAATATTAGTAATTCAAAATAGAAAAGCTAAAAGATTTTTAAGAAATGGGTTCGCGAACATAGCTATAACGAATACGTGTTCCAAAATACACGAAAATTAAAATTGAAAAAGGGAAAAAAAAAAATGAAAAGTGGCTAAACTAATATTCCACTAAAATGAAATTAAAATAACACCTTAAATTCAAAATGTTGTCCATTTTTAAAATATTAACGATATTGTTTTAAATAGTCCAAAATATGAATGGTTGACTTAAGAATGTGAATTTATCAAATCCCTGGCTAAAGATTTAGATTTTTTTAAAATGTTGGTTAACGGATCCGTTGTCTTTTTTTTTCAACGTTTTTCTTAGGTCGGGTTTTTTTTAAAATTTCGAATTTAAGCAAATTTGAACCAGTTTTTGAAAGTTTGTTTAGATGCTCCCTTTTGGGGAAAATTGTCGAAAAGTTTCCAGTATATTAACATTTTTATTCTTTGGAAATAACGTTGCAAAATAAAAATTTTTTTTTTAATAATTAAAATTTTACAAAGAAAATTTTTTAATAACGTACCTGAGCTAATTGATAATGACGCTAGATAATTTTCGCTGGAATCAAGGTCAACTAAAAAATATTTGTTTTTTAAAAATGAGGTTATAAACCCAAACTATAAATGTTATACATTGTTGAAATAAGAATAAAGCACTATTTCCAAAATAATATGGGATAAAAAAAGAAAGTTGATGATAATTCTTAAAACTTTTTTTTTCCATAGGGGTCTTAAAATTTGTTGTAACGGGGTATTAACGTTATAGCTATGTTCGGAACCCATTTCTGTAAAATATCTGTTTAGCTTATCTATTTTCCAATTAAATTTTTATTGTTTAAAAAAATGACGTTCCCGGGGAATAAACTGAGAAAATATTTTTTTTTTTGAAAAAAATGAGGTTATAAACACTCTAATTATAACATATTATACATTGTTAAAATTTGGGGATAAGAAGCTTTTTTAGCTCGTAAAAATCCAATATGGCGTCCATATGAAAATAAAGTTGATGATGATTCTAAAAACCCGAAACGTAAAAATAAAAATTGACTACTCGGTCTTTTTCAAAAAAAAATTTGCTTTGAAGAAGTTTTTACAGATTTGAAATATTTTTCTTATAAAAAAAAAAAAAAACTGTATTTTATCCCCTTTTTAAAAGACCAACAATTTACCAAAAATTTTTAAAAAGTTTCTATAATTTGGATTTTAAAAACGGTGCCAAATGGGATTGGCACCGTTCTTTAAATACAAGGAATTTTAATTATTTTCAAATACCACCAAACAAAACCCGGTTAATTTACAATTAATAGGGGAAGGCCTGGAAGTTTTTTTTAAATTGTCCTGACAACAATAGTTAGTTGTTGTCAGGTTGTTTTTGGGGTTTTAATACATGAAAAAATTTAAACTCACTTGTATTTAAAAAACGGTGCCAGATGGGTATAGAAACATATATGACATTTTTATTAAATTGTTGGTTTATTTAAAAAAAGGGGTAAAATACAGTATGTTTTTTTAAAAAAAAAAAAGTTTTTTAAAATTTTTTAAAATTTTGGTAAAAATGCAATTTTTTTGGGAGACCCGGAAATATATGTAAGAGTAAATCTTTCAGGTACATGGTCTAATCCCGACAAAATTTCTAGTATCCAGTTCTTGGCAAAAATAATAAATTTCAAAAGTGATGTTCCTAAAAAAAAGTTTTAATTAATTTTTTCTCAAAAGGGTAGGAGATAGGATATAGATGTTAACAAAAATTAAGAATTTTTGGGGTTGGGGCTGAATAGTAATAAAAATAGGGTTAATTTAAAATTAAAATGTTGCCATTTTGTGTATCCGCAAGCGACGGGGGGAAAAAATTTTTAGAAGGTAGATTATCACCTATTGGGCCCCAGCTTTTAAAAAAATTTTTATTTTTGGTTTTTAACTTTTTTAAAGGGGACCAACGGAACACCCTGTATAATTACTAAGCTTTTGTTTAAAAAAGAGGGGTCCCAAAAAAGGGGAACCCCGGGCCATCGGATTGGCTACCGGGATTATTATTTTTTATTTATTTGTGGAAAAAAATATTAAAATTAACCTTTAAATTTATTAAAAATTTTTTTTTTTAATACAAAATACAAAGCCATTGATCTAACGAAAAAATAAAAAAAAGTCGATTATAGTTATTAAGGTATCAAGGGGTTTTTATAATAACGCTTAAGGTCGATGGATTTTCCCGAGGGCCTTTGGCCCAAGAAAAGTTGACCGAAAGGTTATTATCCTTAAACCCGGGGGCCCAAGTTTAATGTCCGATAAAATTCTTTTTTTTTAGAAAAATTTAATGATTTTTAAAATTAGTTTAAACAGAATCAAGTACTAGCATTTACCTGACAAAATTTTAAACGAAAATTTTGGAAAAAATTTGTAAGTTATTTGTCAATAAGACAGCACATAAAAAATAATTTTGCGATTGAGGCAAAAAATGTCCGAAGTAGTGGAAAATACCCATCCCCCCAAGACATTTTATGAAAGTTGCGAGTGAGCATGCGCTTGTGCCAGAAAAAATAGGCGGGTTTACGAGAAAGAATATTTCCATTTTGGTTTGGTGAAACACGGTGGGCCGTGTGGATAAACCTTTTTTTATGGCTTATTTTCAAGATTTGTTAGGGCATATTCTCCAAAATTCCCCTTTTGGGTAAAGTTTTCAATGTTACAAAGAATTAATACTTTATAAGAAAAGAAGTACGAAAGTTTAAATTTCTCTAACAGTTCCTAAAACAACTTGGGAGAAATTATCAGCCTAAAAGTCGAAGGTTCTGACTCGCGAACAAGTTATAACTTTTTGAAAGAAGCGCCGACTGAAAATATTTGGCAGATAAAGTTGATTAGGATAGGTGTATTTGGAGCTTGTAGAAGAGCAGCGAAATGAAGTTTTCCGATGTGCGTGATATGGGTCAGCATATATTTATTGACACTCCACAAAGTAAAATGGGCAAGCAAGGAGCTTTTGGTTATTGATGACAGTGAAATGTGCAAACAAGTTAATTGAATATGGTCTTTGGACCAAAGTTCACCACCTATTGATAGTTTTTTTTTGTGCTATCATGATGAACGTTGTACTGTGCAGCCTATATTTAAAAATATATTTGAAAATATACCCTTTAAGATTGCTACATATTTGGGTTCACCTGATGCTAAGGCGTACACAGGTCATTGTTTAAGACTTACAGCAGCAACAATTCTGATGGGGGAGGTATTTCCCGAGAGCTTAATTAGGTTATGAGGCTGGAAGAGTTCTTCGGTAGCACGGTACGTGGATAATAGTGAAAGCTCCAAATTGGCTAATGCTTCCCTTGTAGTTGGGAAGGTTATTACTCAAGTAACGCAGCAACTGCAGGTGGGGTAGGGAAAATTTGGGGAAATTTTTTCCGGTCAGTTTGAAAATTGTACGTTTTACTTTAAAAATAATTTTTATTATGATAATTATTTTTTTGTAAGTATGTTTGTTTTTCGTAATAAATGCTTAAATGAAGATAATTTATTTTTATTTATTGATAAATTTGTATTCCCTAGGGCGTTATTTTTTTTAATGACGCTTTGGGTAATATTTCGTATTTAACTGACTTTGACATAATATTATTATTTGTCAAAATATTATACCAGTCGGACATTAACCCTTCGGTTCCCGTGTATCACATATGATATTCAAGAAAATAAATTATTTTATAAAATAGGGAAAGTTAACGCGTTTGTAGCCTAGTTCATATATGATACAGGAGTGATGTTGGCGTGCTGCTTGGTTTCGCCGGCTACAGAATGATTTGGCAGTAGTATGCCATTATTAACAGGTGGATGCGCGTCTTAAGTAAACAAACCATGCCGATCGACGAAAAAAACGTAAGTAAACAACATTTTGTTTGCATAATTGCATAAAACATATGATAGTATTATAGTAAATGTGTCAGCATGTGTAGCATGAAGAGTTTTTTTTAGTGGCGGATTCTGTGTTCCCAAAATTTGTGAAGTATCATAGGTGATCAGTGGGTCTTTAAGAATACATTTTAATTTTTTTTTTATAAATTTGGTGTGACGTGTATTATAGATAAAAATGTCATTATTCCAGGGCCTTTGACGTTCCAGGAACTTAGAAGTTAGCGGATAACATAGATCTTGATCAATGTGTGTAGATGAAAATTTTTTGTTGATTCAGATGAAAACGAAGAAGATCTGATTCCTCCTGAAAATGAACCAGCAACTACTGTTTGTCATCTGATGATTGGGGTTCTTCGATGAGAACCCCTTTCTGGATTGATTCCAGCATCTTCAAAAACTGGGCTCGGCATAATGATTTTTAACCTTTTGAAAATGCAGGCACCGTGATCTACGATGACCATGTTAAGTCACCCTATGAATATTTTCAAAATATATCAGTGAAATTCCCCTTTTTTGAAGATGTTTCGACATTTACAAATATGAAGAAGTAAGTCGATAGCATTCATGGAAACTTCAGCTGTAAAAATTTTAAAAAGTATTTGGTTGCTCTATGTTGATTGGGATTTACGGATTGCCTCGATTCAAAATGTATTGGGCGCGTGACAGAAGAGTTCCCTTAATTGCAGACAACATTTGAAATCGTTTTTCAAACTACGCTCACGATTAACGATTGTGGGCGATTATGCAGTTTTAGAGAAACAAAAGTCCTTAGATAGATTTTGGAAAGTCAGACCTCTTCTCGTGCAGTTCAAAGGGTTGTAGATTAAACGAAAGGACCTACGAAGTCTCCATTGATGAACAGAAGATACCGTTTACTGGTCATGTCACTATGCGACAATTTGTTCGAGGCAAACCGAATCGGTAGGGCTAAAAAACTTTGTCATGGCTCCCCTACTGGAATACCTCTTGACTTTTATATGTATGAAGAAAAAAATGTTCATCGATTGGAGTCTGTATTGATAACTACTCCAGAAAAACTAGATGTCGGAGGAAGGATGGTGTAAACTTACTGATACTCTTCCTATTGGAGTATCGGTTTTACCTGACAGATACTTTACTTCCATACCGCTTATAGATTCTCGATTCTCGAATGTATCACGCTCGCTGGAACAAAAATGGCAAGTAGAATTCCAAAAAATGCAATACTTCTGCCAGACAATGAATTAAAGAAAAAGGAAGAGGTTCCTATGACTGTCTTGGGAAGGGAGGACGGTAAAATAGCGATTATAAAATGGTTTGATAATAAGCCGGTTTTATTTTGGTTCTTCTGATTGTGGTGTAGAACCAGAAGGAAGGTGTAGAAGGTGGTCAAAGCAGGAAAACAAGCATATTAATATCAAACAACCTGCAATCGTTAATAAATATAACGCAAAAAATGGGCAGCGTGGATCTACTAGATCGAGTGATTGGAAAGTATGCTATCAGAAACCGAACCAATAAATGGACTGTTCGATCAATTTTACCACTTTATTGGCTTCTCTGTAGCTGCTGGCTGGCTTAATTATCAGGAAAACGCAAAAGCTGCTCGCTTTCCCAAGAAGGAGGTAATGGATTATCTCGATTTTAAATTATCTGTGGTGAAATCCATGATAACGAAAAACGAGAAAGAACATTTCCATGGAAGTTGATGACCCTGAGGTAGAGGGTGAATATTCTGGTGCAAAAAAAATGGCGCAAGCTATACCCGACAAAAAAGAGCAGGCAGAGTGGTAACGTCCGTTAGTAGAATTTATAAAATCTTTACAAGCAACACGATCAGATGTCGTTTCAATGGTTGCAATAAACTAACCATGCAAAAATGTATATCTTGTGGCATTTATTTGTGTTATAGTGTAGAGAGAAATTGTTTTCTACAGTTTCATCAATAGATTTATCTTCTTTTCTTTGCGATGTAAACTGAAGATGTTTTCATAAATGTAATTATACAGTTCCAGAGAGTGTCATTAGTGATACTTGTTTTTTTTTAAGTTCAAATTAAGTACATGGAGTTTTTATTTAAGTCAAAATGATGCGAAAGTACTAAATAGCACTAACAATATACCGATACAATAGTTGTGGGTCCGAAGAGGTTAAAACTGTTTAACAAACCGGGTATTAATAAGGGCGATTAATGATCAAGCTAAGCTCGCGTTAAGGGTAAGATCAATAATCGCCAATTAATTCCCGAGTTAGTTACTATATAAAACAAACTTTAAAGTATTTGTTCGAGGCACCCTGTATATTATTGTTTATAATAAATAAGCATAATTTTAGATTCTTAACTACCAGCTTTACTTCGATTGTATTATATTATTTTAATACATAAATAATCACCTATGTGTAAGGGTATTTCGAACAATATTAAAATAAAAGCATATCTTACTAATAAAGTTGTCTTTAAAAAAAAAAAAAATATTACAATTTTTGCAATGGCGCCGTAATTACCTAAATTATATTTTGAAATATGCTTTTAAACCAATTTTTCAGGATACTCTAACTTTTGCTTTCCGAATTTATTTTTGTGTATGCAGAAGTGCTTTTGCAGCAACTTTATTAAAAAATATACCTACAATTTTTAATTTTATATTAATCTGCTATAAAATATTATTTCGTAAGTTTCCTCGTATTTCCATTCATGCTTCAATCTATCTTGCACGGTGCTCTTAATTTACAATTTTCTAGAATCTCATTAGCCGCGTCTCTGCTAATTCTTATTCATATATATCAACGACGCGACGTGTACTTTTTGAAAATTTTACGTTTTTTAATTAACACGGTATTAATGCTTAAAAACATGTAAAATAAACTAACTTTAATATTTCAAAGCAAATATATATATATATATATATATATATATATATATATATATATATATATATATATATATATATATATATATATATATATATATATATATATATATATATATATATATAAATATATATATATATATATATATATATATATATATATATATATATATATATATATATATATATATATATATATATATATATATATATATATATATATATATATATATATGTATATATACGTTATTGCTTTAAATATTCAGGTGGGAAAACATGTTTTATACAAAAATATTTTGGTTTTTGCTGCTCTATAGTTTGCAAATAACGTTATGTATACAGAATTATCATAGATATTTTTTATTTAGCATATCATATCCTATTTTCAACTGTTTACGAGATATTCGCATTTAAATACAAATTCAGAACTGAAAAAATCCGCTTATCTTTTTATTGTTGTTTTAACGTTTCTATGGTTTCAGCGGTTTTGGAGTTGAATAATAACCATATATGCTATGAGATTAATAAAAATGTCATTATGACAGTTTTATTAATCTGTAAAAAGAATCCCATTTTATTGTTTTTTCTTGTTTAGGTTAACTTTTTCCACCCGTCATGGCAAGTACCTAATTGCTTATTAATTATTAGTATGGCTGTTTTGTCACTCTACAAAAACCTCTAAAACCATAGAAACCATAGTAAACAACTGATTATAGGGATATGATATGTCAGATAAAAAATATCTAGAATTTTATGTAGAAAACAAAATGTAACAAAAAAATAAGGAGTCATTTTAAAAAATTCTTTGTCCATGCAGGCTTTTGATACGTTGTTCGCAAAATATAGATCAACCAAAAACCAAAATATTTTGTGTAAAACATTTTTTCAATTTGAATATTTAAAGCAATAAATGGGAATCCCACTTTACAGACTTACCCTGTATATATATATATATATATATATATATATATATATATATATAGTATATATATATATATATATATATATATATATATATATATATATATATATATATATATATATATATATATATATATATATATACAGAATTTACAAGTCAGTACATTGCATGGGGATCTCGAAACCCATAAGAGATAGTGATCAGTTAAAGTGGCAAAGTTGCGCATTTAGGTGCCCTAACAACATGCCGAGTAAGTTGTAAAATTCCGAGTACTTCCGGAGATATCGGAAAAAAACGAAATTTGCTGATTTCGTTTTAATTTTCTGACAATTATTTAAGGAATATGGAAAAAACAAAGACACTCGTAAGCCACTTTTTAAGCTCTACAAAACAGCCCCACGTTGAGAGAGATTTTCCGTACGACGTTTCGTTTTCGTTAAACCATCATTAACTTTATTTTTTTAAATGCGGCACTCAATTGTTTATTGCATTTTTTGAAGCAGTTTAAATCAAATTACAATGATGTATAACACTTAATATTGTTCTGTTAAATAACATATTTTCCATAAGAGACAATGAGTAAGACAAGGAACGCACATCATTTCTTATAGGGGCGTTCCATATTTGTTAATAAATAATAAGTGTTTATACATTTTTGTAATTGGGATAATAAGAGAGGTTCCAAAGTCAAATAAAAGCCAGGTCTGTATTTAAAAATGAATTTGTTGATGGTCTAACGAAAACAGGAGGCGTCGTACGACTTTATACCAAGGGAACCTTTTTTACGTAGAAACGTAAAAGAAACATAATTTATTTAAAAGATAGCGAAAATACACTCGGCGAAAAAAAATGACCCCAAATAACTAACCAACCCTCTATTTCCACGCCACTCGTTGCAATATGGGTCACCTGATATTTTCAAAAAGTAAACTCCAATCACTTTAACTTATACGTAGAAGTTAATTTCTGTATTGTAAGTAGATCCTAATAAATTAAATAAAAACCACTTTAAGGACACCATCTTCAAGGGCCTGTAGCTCCCTCTGGAAGCATTTCCGGACCTATGTTAATATGAACTTTTTTTCATATCTTTTTATGTAGAATCATACCTTAAAATTTTTCATCGTTATTTCCGGACACCCTGTATAATAGGATTCGCATACTGTTCTAAGTTTTATTGTCATAACTTTGACTAGATCATACTTATATTTTTTGGGATTTTAATCCTAGATAAACTTTTGTGAACTTGTGTACCTTGTTGATATTTAGCTCGTCAGTATACAGATAAAAAAGCTTAGGTAGTTTCATCTTTATTTTAAACTCACTTTTTAAAATGACACCAGAAAATATAGCAATAAAACCTTTATTCCATAGTATTTAGAGCTTATATGCATTGTACCTTTACCCACAGCTAAAACTTGTTTAAAAAATACCAATACAGGATATGAACCAAGATTATATATTAACTAATAATAAAAATAATAATAATATAATATAAAATACTTTATTTAAAGGAAACAAATAGCTTAATAACAAAAATTTACAAAAAAGATAATATTCTTATGCAACCTTTGAAATGGCGTTCATCGCATACTTTTGTATGGGTTTGTCTTCCACTTAACCTAATGATCGAGCAAACTGATAGACCCAGAAAAAAATCATAGTAATTAAAAGAAAAAAAAAAATTACATGAATGCGGGTACATCAGTAATAATAATAATAATATAAATATAAGCGATACACCTTAATAAGTTGGAAAAATGGGTATAAAAAAAAAAAGTTATTCTTGGAAAACAATGTACATTAAAATATAATATATATATATATATATATATATATATATATATATATATATATATATATATATATATAAATATATATTAATATATATATATATATATATATATATATATATATATATATATATATATATATATATATATATATATATATATATTATATAAATGTAACCATTAGAAAAAAACTACCTTGGGTGCAATAATAAAAACAAAATGCCAAAAAGAAAAGGAAAAAAATATATATCCATACCGATATACATAAATTACACATACACACATACATACATGGAAACGTAGTGCAGTAGAGTTCGGGTAAGCCGTCAAGGGGTGGAAAAGACACTTTCCGTACGTGTTAGACAACATTTTTTCTACGAGTGTGTGGATGAAGTCAAACTAAACAACCATTAGATAATATTTATTTTTACCATTGCTACTTATTATTATTAACAACATTAATCCAAAAGAACTTGGTAGCATTTTGCAAATGAATGGAGGCAAGTTGTTGTGGGTAAGTTGCGGGTTGGAGATTGCCGTTGAGGTGCAATTGAACCGGTCGTCGTTACAGGTAACAGAGACACATTGTTGCTTGCTAGAAGAGGTACAATGGCCTTGAGTGTGTTTTGCTGTATTCAAAGGTAGATGAATTTTGGGATAAAATATTGTTTGATAAGTCCTTCTTGAAACTTGTAGAGCTTTCTAGGTAGCCTTCTGCAACAGATGATGACTTCCAACCTCCAAGTCTTTTAATATTCGTTATGCCTTCACCAGAATTAGCTAACATTGTAGCTGAGGAACGGCGAAAGCTATGTCCCGTGTAAAGTTCTGGGTTTGGAAGACGTAAATAGGCAGCTATTTCAGAGGGCATCTTGCCAGAAGTATTTATTTCTATGCACTGGACAGTACAAGCCAATTTTTTGTAATTAACAAAAAATCTTCTGTGTGGTGTTTCGGGCTTTCGTAAACTGATATACTTTCTATACAAAGCTAGATATTTTCCATTTTCAATTTCCTCGGAAATGACAAAACTTCGGCTAGAATGGTTTTTGGAGTCTGGAATATTTACAATTAAAAGATTCCCTTATCGTCAATATCATCAATGCTAATTTTCATCAATTCTTCTCGACGACACGCACCAGCTAGTCCGAAAATTGTAGCTACCTCATCGCTACATAGACATCATTTGGAGCATCATTAATAAATTTTGCTATTTTATCGTTCGAGAAAATTTTGGCCTTCTTGGGTCTAAATCCCACATTTTGCTTCTTCAAAAATGATGTAACTTTGAAATATTTGCTTAAATCCATGTTCTTTTCGATCTTAATGACACTTTTTAACATGGAATACCTGGAATTATTGGTTTTACATGTTTTAGCAAGTTCCGAAAAATATGCCATAAAAACTTCTTCTTTCATACTTTTGATTTTTTTCTCGCCACACCAGCTCGTAAATGCTGTATATTCTTTCTCGTACCTGTGCCTCGACTTGGACGGCAACAAATCTAAATTTGCTATTTCGGCTGCTTTGAGAATGGATTCAGGTAATTCCTCGTCAGAAGACTCCATGGGAAACGTTTTTTATTCAAAATCCACGATACTGATCAGAATGTACACTTTTAATTATCGATGACTTTTAATGACTTTGATCTTTTATAATATGGACACCGGCACTGGTCAAAACTAAAAATCTGAGAAGCAAGTTTAATATATACCAGGATGTTTGAAACAATGTTTTTAAAACAATAATAATTTTTAGTGAATATTTCGTTGATTTTACACCTAATTTGTACAAATAAAAGAATACTATGCCAATAATTGAATTATACTAAGTCAAACTTCAGAATTAAAAACATTTTAAGTACCTGTTTAAGTGGGAAATTTGCAAGGGTTTACCTTTCCGCACTAGTGCGGAAAAGTGACACTTTCCAACTAAATTGCGTGCGGAAAAGTGCTGCTTTCCACACGCTAGCAGAAAAAATAATTTTTAATCTTTAACTTAAAACGATTCTGCGGGAGTATTTTAAAATTGACAGGAACCAAGTTATAAATAGCCGAGACGCTATAGGTAAAACTTCTACGAAACAAGGTTGTTTTGTGTCGAGGTGGTGTTATAGTGCCCTTGTGTCTTATATTTATGTTGTGGACATCCGTTCTAAAATTAATTTTCTTATAAAGATTAAAAGGCGTTTTTGTTTGTATTAATCGGTGGTAAAAGGTGGCACAGTGCCTACATCTATACGTATACACATTACTCTTATCAGTTACGTATTATTTAAAGAAGAATTTAAACTTCATTAATCAAAACGTTTTGTGTGTAAAAAAAATATTTTTTATAGCGGACAATTAAAATACTTTAGTCATCTCTACCATTATTGCCATTCCGCATTTTTCAATCGATCTTATGCAAAATAAGTAACTAGCAAATTTTCGCTCCTAAATTATCCGGCGAGTTCTGTTTTATTTCGCGACTGCTTTGCATTAATCAGTAGTGTTGAGGAGAGCGCGAGCCCAGCTCGCAGCCCAGGCTGTATATTAAAATTTCTCACACGATGTAAGAAGAAGTGTGGAAGAAAGACAGAATCGATCGATACAAGACTTAATGAGACTCCGCGAAAGAAGGCTTGATGGGAAATGAGAGGACCAAGGACGGCACCGTATGGCCGGGCCAAAAACTAAACACAAAAAATTATTTCTGCTTACTTTTTGATTTACATTATGATCAAAAATAAAGCTGTAAGCAAATACTTTTTTTCTGTTGTATATACAATTTAAAATTAAAAAGGAAAAAAGTAAGCCTAAAACAGAGCTGTCAAAACTGGAAGTACTTCAAGTAAAATTTTACTTAAAGTACTTTTTGGTACTTCAAGTACTTTTTATTAGAGTACTTTATTAGATACTTGATTAGTTTTATGAAGATACTTGGATTTTTACTTGATTTGACCAAGTAAATTACTTGAAGTATTTATTTAAGTACTTGAAGTATTACGATGTACTTGAATTAAAAAAAAGTACTTCAAGTAAAAAAAAGTACTTTAAGTAAAGAAAGTACTTCATAACCAAGTACTTGAATTTACACGCCTTAGATAATCGTACAAACAAGTTAAAACAAGAAATACGCGCAACCGCTGCTGTTTCTATTGTATTGCATTACAGCGCTCATTTCAATTGGATCCAACAACAAGTCAAGTGTAACAAGTGTAAAATCCTTTATTTTGATACCCAATTTGTTATATTTAGTAATGATTACTCACAGCCATTTTTCATGACAATTTTATTACCGAACGCATTCAGGATACGAAACAGTTTCCAAATCACTTCCGAAAATGTCAAAAACGTGACAGTTCAAGAATATTCTATTGGTACGATTTGATGGAGCGGTTCCCCAACTATTTCGTATTGTGAATGCGTTCATTATTACCTTCATTTGAACGAAAACCCCTGTATTTTAATAGGCAACTTAAACAAAATTTCCACTAATAAAATGGAAATTACATCAAAATTGAAGTTAGGTTATTCTGACTTGATTTTGTGTTGATGGGAAATTAAAATATTTCCCAAGAATAGGTTTTGGGTGCCAATTTGCTGTAGGCACCCATATGAAAACACTCGCTTTTGACAGATGTATCGGATGCCAACGGGTGCCAACGCCAACCCGTTGGCAACCACAGAAAAACCCATTTTGGGAAAAACCAATATTTCCTATAATAGTTTAAGGCCCAAGCGCTCACCCGAGTACGGCATTGTAGGCCTGTTGCTATAAATTTACATACGAAATTTTACATTATTTTGGACATCGGATGCATAAGATCCCAACTTAAAACGGGACACTTAGCAACCCTACTTGTTTTCCTAATTATAGTTTTTACCGACTGGCCTACTTTCCAATGACGTAGCGCTCAGTCCTTAAAGCTTTTAGGAGTTGTTCAAGTACTTTTTCAATTTACTTGAAAATGCAAGTACATGTTAATGAATACTTGGTACTTGTACTTGAAGTAATTTTTCAAAAATCAAAAACTTGGTACTTGTACTTAAAGTACTATTTAAGAGTACTTTAAAAGCTCTGGCCTAAAATATATATCATGAAGTGGCATCCTTTCCTAAAATAGGAGCACATTTCTTATAATATATTAAAGTTTTGGTCTAATGTAGCACAATAACATATTTGAATTATAACTGTTTACGTTAAAAAATTATAATGTTTATTTCAAACACTTGGTTCCATTATTTTTGCATTGAAAATAAAAACTGCTTATTCATTTTGAAGTAATCTTTATTTTCTTAAAGTGACTTTCAAAACTAAAATAATTACATTATTTATTCTAGTTTGCATAAATCAGAGATTGGACATAAATGAGGCTTTTAAGTTTAGGAGTCTTTTTTCTTATTTTGAAATACTACTCTTTATGTTAGTTATTAACGTAAGCTTATGGAAACTTTTTTTCTGAAGTTAACTACTTGACTTAACTCCTTGACTCCCAACCGCTGTGTTCACACATCGTCGTGGTGGTTGGGCTCAGTGGGATCTTTTGGAACATGCGCTAGAGTTGCTGGTTATCTCTTGGCTAGCATATGGAACAGGATCCGAAGCTAAGATGAACACAAGGTGTTAGCATACCGTGCTGATGAGTGAATGACATCCTGTGCCTTAAACAAGTGTCTCCTGTGCCTCTGAGATACAGGGCGCCCTCTCAGAGTATCTAGCCTTACTGCAGTAATGCGGGGCTCTGCCGTGGTGGACTATTACTTCCCTAGCTCCAAACATAGGAAAAAAGTGACAAAGGTGCGTTGACCGAAACGGATAAATCCGTTTCGAGAGGTGCCATTCAAGGTTACAAGCAGACAAAGTGCCGACCGAAACGGGTGAATCCGTTTCGTAAGGTGCCCTAAAGTCACCGGCCTGGTTCACGGGGAAGGACTAATCCATCCCGAACAAACAGGTGCTTAGGAAGGGTTCCCTGAATCCAAATAGAAGGCGGACAAAGCCGCCTTTATGGGAAAAAGGGTTCCCTGGCTTTGGACAGAAAGCGAATAGGACCGTTTTCATAGAGTAAGGCCGGAGATGCGGCCTTAGAAAAACATCTGGTTCCTGTAACAAGGACCTGGTAGCTACCCACATCACTAGACCGGGAGAGGAGGACATAATGGATCTAATCGTCTGCTCGTCATACTTTCCAGGAGACAGGGACACCAGAAAACATCAGAACACAGTGTGCTCGTGTTCGGTAGCGACACGAGTAAGAGGAGGTGTAAGAACTCTCTCCCAATCTGATATCGGATTCATTAGAAGTCTGATCTTATTGGGAGAAATATAAAAAGGTGTGAGCCACAATAGACCGAGCGGTCGCAGTGGAGGGCGTAAAAAGTCCACTCACTTTAAACCTACCTACCTACCTAACTCCTTGACTTGACTTGTTCCGCAAATAACAGTCACGCGATGAAAAGTAGTACTTATAGTACTTACTAGATAAAAATGTAACTAAGACAATATAACAATGAATGTAGTAATAATAAGTTTTTTTAGGTCATAAAAATTAGATTTTCAATATTTTTTTAATCATATTTTTTTACCCGCCCTTGAAGGGTTCCGCGGCTACACCACGCGGCGTAGCGAGGTAAGGGGTAGCTAGTTAAAATAAGGGTGAGGACACACATCCTCAGAGCGGCGCACCCCCTCCCTTCGATCCCGCAAGCCTTGCCGGAGCTGCAATAAAAGAATAAGAAATTAGCCGACGTCTCAAATTAGATTTCCTTGCAGTTCCTTCGAAGAAATATGAGAGTAGGGATGCGAAAGCGTTGTGGTAATAATTAAAAAGAGGTTCGTGGGAGATTAGCGTGTACACAAGATTTGCATTTTTAATTTTTAAGTTTTACTTTGTTAGTTATTCAGTTTCTTATTCAATGTTACACGAGCTGAATTTACAATATCATAATATATATTCGTATGATTTGCATTTTATAAGAGTTTTAAGAAAAATACATTAAATAAATTTGTAAAAGGAGCTTTGGTAGGTTTTGGTTAGTTTTAACAATATCCAATTATAGACAGGTAAATACTGATAAATCACGTATACTTAAAAATATAAAGCGAATATATACTATAAAATAACATTAAAAAAAAATGTTAAAATTTTAAAAAATTAAGCCACTTTCTGTTAATTATATTCTTGTCCTTTAACTTAAAAAATATTAGGTGGTTCTTACATAACTTAAACTAGTTAAGGAAATAAATACTTTATTTTTTGTTTAATATTTATTTAATATTCATAACAATTAAAATAACAATTTTTTTAAATATTGATGTATAATTGGAAGTGATGAACACAAAATAAGAAATTTTACCACAGGAAAAATGTAGAAAACTTTACGTCAATCGCTATTCAAATTTCCTGTCAAACCTTAAGTAAATTGCTTTGCGATGAAGAAATTTTCTACAGCTCTTAGAGATATATGCGGCTAAAAATTAATTTTCCATCTAAGGCGGTCCAGTAATTTTATTATTGGAAATGCTCGGTTCTTCGCAGTCCCAAGCAAAATGATTTCTGAAAAAAAAAGAGATAAAAATATATTTTTAGAATTCAGTTAAATGGTATATTTAGGTGGCAAAATTATAAAAATGCATATTTGTTATTGCAATTACCGTTACGATTTGCGATATAAAATTTTCCTGTACTAACAATAACTTGTTAAAAAAATTCTAGACGTTTAACAAAAAAATTTTTCTTTTTATCTTGGAATATCGTAAATTTTTTACTTAAAAAGCAAAATACATAAGTACCAAGTTTATTATTTTATATATATATATATATATATATATATATATATATATATATTATATATATATTATATATATATATATATATATATATATATATATATATATATATATATATATATATATATATATATATATATATATATATATATATATATATATATATATATATATATATATATATATATATATAAAAATATATATATATATATATATATATATATAATATATATATATATATATATATATATATATATATATATATAATATATATATAATTAGTATATATATATATATATATATATTATATATAAACTATATAATATTATTATATATAATAAAATATATATATAATTATGTGTTAGAAAAGAACTGTATGATTTATACCGTTATGATAAATAATGAAATATATTTTTACTCAATAGCTTTTATATTATATTAGTATAAATTTATTATTGCAAAGTAAAATAAAAAGTAATTCTCTATACCAAAACTATTTTATAAATTAAAATAGAACAATAAAAAATAAATAATTACAAACATAAAAAAAATTAAAATATATAAATATTCAAACAAATACTTATTTTTTGCGCAAGGCAATATTCCAAACGAACGTAAAAACCCCGTCTAACGTTTGTTAGCATATTAGGGCTGATAGTTTAAAAAGCTCCTTTGATTTTAATCCAAAGTTTTTCTAAATTATTAGCCCTATCATGACCATAAACCTTATTTTTTAAATAACCCCAGAAAAAGAAATCATTAGGAGCAAGGTCTGGTGATCTCGCGGGCCTCGAAATACCATTTTACAATTTGAACCTTTTCACGAAGTTCGTAAACATCCATTATTATTTATTTTTGAAGAAACGAGTTTCTAAAAGAACTTACCACGTATTTGCAATGGCTGCGGCTGCAAGAAAGCAAATAATATTTAAATTTAAAAATAAATCTTCAAAAACATTCCACATTTATAGCATCGTTTTTGCGAGTTTTGTTTCGCTAGCTCGAGTCAGGCGAATGTAAGTCAATTCGCCTAAGTGTTTCCTATGTTTCTGTCTTTATATGTATGATATAAAAAATTTTATTATATATATATATATATATATATATATATATATATATATATAAAATATATATATATATATATATATATATATATATATATAAATATTATTATTTTTATTTTGAAGAAGAGCTAAAAAGTTAAGTATTGCTATAGGAGCCCAATAATACTCCGTTGAAAAATTAAAGTTATCTTTTGTACTTTCGGAAATATGGCAAGAAAAAATGAAATGTGTGGTTTTTTTTGTATTTATTTCCGAGTTTATTTCAAAAGGTGGAAAAAATCTAAAAACAGGCATTTTTAATTTGTCTTTTGGCAAAACCATAAATCGGTAACGACGTTTCTTTTTTCTTAAACCAACGTCAGCTTCATTTTTTCTTATGGGCGCCATCTTAAATGTTTACATTTTTAAATAGCCACATTTGATGTATAACAAGTTGCCCTTGTCGCCCCAAAGTTCCGAAATACATACAAATTACATTTCCAGGAAATCTGGATGGATAATCGGGTCTCCTTTGTAGCCAATCACAAATTTTTAATTGCCTTTCCATATTACCTGGGTGCAGTTTTTGCGAAATGTGAATTTTAAAGCATTTAAAACAACTTTTGTTAAGGAACATCTACATTGGACTGAACTTCCCGTGTGGAATTACCCGGAGTCATATTTATCTGTCAAATTTCTACTTTTAACAAAACTAATACCACAAATTATGTTAATTAAGTTTATATAATATATATATATATATATATATATATATATATATATATATATATATATATATAAAAAATATATTTTATATATATATATATATATATATATATATATATATATATATATTATATATATATATATATAAAAATATATATATAATTATATATATATATATATATATATATATATATATATATATATATATATATATATATATATATATATATATATATATATATATATATATATATATATATATAATATAAAATATATATAATATATAATACAAATATCAGCACTTCAACTGTAAACAGTACACAATCACAATATTATTTTTCTTTACCATATATTCAAACTTACCACAACTAACACATAAATTGTCAATTCATATTATAAAAGACTCTTCTTAGAAATGGTTCATATAAATCTTGAATCTAACTGTCTTAGCAAAAAAAGTGACATTACAGATCTTAGCACTGTCTACAGTTATCTATTACCCTTAGAAAAAGAAAAATATCGTAGCTTAATTGACAGTCCAGCTCCTGACGAATAATTTTTTCTCAAAACATTAATGTTAAAAACTTTTTCTTGACATTATGGTGACAGTGATTCTACTTTTCCCATTTTGCTTTATCATAGTCTATTGTTCTTCAATTAAAAAATACACAGTCTTAAAATCTTAACTACTTAATAATTAAAAAGGATTGGCATGTAGAAGGAGTCTCACTGTTTCCACGGTGTCAAATAATATTATATTAATTTTCCTAAGTCAGGGGACTCTTGATATCCATTGAACAGTTTTGCAAAATTATTACACTGATCATGCGCTGTAAAAATAACAAGATATGTCTCTTTCCTTCATACATTCTTAATCTCGCATCCTTTATTGTTTCCTAATCTTTTTCAATCACGAATGTCTTTTATCCATTCGTAAAATAAACGTTCTGTCAGAATTTTTGACCGCATTTTACGTGCATCCAAGTAGTTTTCCTTTATTTTCCGCAAACATGTAATCTATGATGCACACATGGAGATAAATCTTTAATGTATTCATAAAATCATGTCCATGTTCTGGCAGCATTTCTCCTCTTTCATTTCTTATGCCAAAACCCTATCTTTCCACAACACTCTCAACTGGACCTTCTCCTATTATGGAGTTAAAATCACCCGTGGTAATATTTAGTTCTTTTTTTTTGTGAGTTTTACGAGGTGTTCTAAAGTCTGATAGACATTTTTTATTTCTACTTCAGTAGATTCGGCATACGATTGTCAATCATAAACGTTGTTGACGTTCACGTGAGGAGGCCCTGAGTTAATCTTTAATAGTGCAACTATGTCAAACATGGATGTAAATCTTATCACCGCCCTAGCTATTTGCATTTTTTGCTATTATATCTACGCCATTTCTGTTTTGTGTTCTCTCCCGAGCAATAGATATGGTGCTTACTCATGACTGTTTTTTTCGAAATTTGGGCATTGAACTTTACTCCATAATATTTACTGCTTTTCGAATGCTCCAAGTAGCGATCTTCTTACATTTGGAACATTATTGACTGACCGGGGAATTCTTAGCACCCTCTCCTCATTTAAGGGGTGCCCAAAATCGATTTTCAGCCATTGTGGTGTCCTGGGGAAATATTAGAGACTAGGTAATTTCCCGTTGTTCTCCTGGCCTTGAGAGTCAGCTGCTTCTAACATGAAGTACCGAGTCGGACGCTGCAATGCTAGTTTTGGTCCACTCCGGCTATTTGACTTTACCGCTATCACCCCTATCTGGGAGACGTTCCTCTATCCGCCACCTGAAGCTGCGCCCGATGAAGGACTAGCAAACCCCACACGGGGCCTTTTTACTTAAATTTAATTATCACAGTTATATTAACCTTATTACAACAATTAAATGACTTACTTGGCAGAGCAATGTACTTATAAATATATTGATTTTACATTTTAATTAATAAATTAGGTTAGAAGACATTTTTCTTACCTGGGGAAATACTTTTATTGTAGCATTATTTAATTTAAAACATGTAATCTTTGTATTGAATAAATTATGCAGTTCTTTATATCGAATATTAAGTAGCTCTCTGTCATGCCTATTACCTAATTTAAAAATATAATAATAATAATAATAATAATAATAATAATAATTAAACTAATACCTTTATATCTGTGGTAGATTCTAAAAATAATTTTAAATTTACAAAATTCTACTTTCTCCTTCTTGGCTTACGCATACGCTTGATAATTAAGCGCTTTTTTCTCCTCATCTTAATTAGGACCTTTCTTATCCCCCAATCTAAGGGATAAAAAAATCACCCCATAATTACACTTGCTATCTTCATAGTATTTTTTATTACATCGTCAGCTCTTTTATAAGGATAATTTTGCAAATTTATTTGTTTTATAAAATATATAATTAACTTTATTAAAAAATGCAGATTTTTGATACCCAACAATTATACATTTCAAACAATATTTTTAGTCTTTTTTCTTTTTAAGCACAAATGGGGTAATTTAGCCAAAACAATTAATTTCTGGGATTTGATTTAATAAAAAAAAACTCTTTTAGGGACAAAAAGGACACCGACATATTTTTTTGAAATTTTGGTATTTTATTATGGAAGTCCAAATAACCATTTTCTTTTATTGCTTCAACCTTGTAGCTATACAGGGTGATACCATAAAACAAAGCCAAAAATTCTTAAAAATATTTGTTTTTTTATTACAAAATACTGTCTGTTACCCTAGACTGATAAAATTAGGCATTTTTTATATAAAAAGAATATATATTCCATAGAAGATACCTTTTTTTATCGTGTACAGGGTTTTTATCTGTCATGTCCTACAGGGTGCACGATTTATTAATAAACCAACAAATATACAGTCCAATAGGCCTAAATATAATATATTATGTCAGGTATTATTAAAACCTATAAGAATTTCGTAACTTGGCAGTAACTCATTTATACATACAGCGTGTCCCTCCAAAAAAGTCATTTTTAGATACCGGGTGAACCAAAATTATATGGCGGTTTATTTATGTTTTCAGTCATACGGAAGTTAGTTAGTAGAATATTGCGCAATAACGCAAAATAAAGGTTTGCTTGTGCAGAAGTTTGAAATAGGAAAAGATTCATCCAAAGACATGTAGACAATTTTACAAATCGGTTATATAATCCCCAACCCGAACAGCATTGTGCAATTTTATACCCCGACTACACATATCTAAAAGCGCCAAAGAGCTTAAATTTTAGAATACAAAGGCAGTCATTTTCAATGCACAAGAAGTATAATTTATTTGGCATGGGTAAATATGGAAAATAATAATATTGAATTTCCTGTTTTGCCTATAGACTATGTTATTTCTAAAACATTGGTACCTAACAAGTGAGGCTTTCTCCAGCTTATATTCAAGAAACCGCTGAAATGGAACCAAATAATGAATATATTTTTCAAGTTCAACAATTTGAACCTGGCTTAATAAGAGCAAATATATTTTCAAGGTTTACGCATAAGCATAGTTTCATTTCATATTTGCTTTCTCCATTTCAAGAAAATGGTGATTCTATTTCGGGTACCTATTGCACATGCAAAGTGGGTACCAGAACGCTTGGCGTATGTGCCCATGTTGCCAGTGTAATATGGTACCTGGGATATGCTAGGTATCAACAGGTTGTTAAATATCCAACAACTGTTTTACTTACAACTGTTTTGGACGCTACACATAGTTGAATAGTTGAAGAGCCACAAGTTCTTGACTAGTATGATCTTTTCATCTCTGTTTCTTATGAATAGTATAGTTTACTTTTAAAAACATTTTAGTATTAAGTTTTTAATAAGGCTAAACAATGGCCTTAGTTTGATTTAAATGAATAATACTAATTAATACATATTTTTGTTGTCATGAGTTACTAATAAAAATATGTCCCTCTACAAACAGTATCTAACTTGTTACTGTTTGAAGTTTACCATAGTGTTTATTTTTGTTTTGAAATGATTAAGGGTTACCTTAAAACCCGTAATCTGTATTTTTACTGTAAGATATTATGCATTAATTATTATTCATGTTTGTAATAAATTGCGACATTTTACGTAATACTAAGTCACTTTTCAAAACATCTGTTTACATCACCCAGTATGTTTATAGTGTAGATCGGTGAAAAAATCTTTTTACAACAGCGGTTTCACTATGACTGGAAAAAAAAATAATAAAACCGCCATATAATTTTGGTTCACCCGGTATCTAAAAATGACTTTTTGGAGGGACACGCTGTATGTATGTATGGGATACTGCCAAGTTACGAAATTCCTATAGGTTATAATAATAACTGACATAATATATTTTATTTAGTCCGACTAGACTGTATATTTGTTGGTTCATTAATAAATCGTGCACCCTGTAGGACAAGACTGATAAAAACCCTGTACACGATAAAAAAGTACTTGGTATGAAATATATATTCTTTTAATATAAAAAATGCCCAATTTTATCAGTCTAGGGTAACAGACAGTATTTTGTAATAAACAAAATAATTATTTTTAAGAATTTTTGGCTTTGTTTTATGGTATCACCCTGTATCTCTTTGAGGAGCAAATCTTGGGCACAAAATAAAATGCCAGTGGAGCAATGTTTTTTTTAATTAAATAATCAGAAGAAATATATAAATTATGAAGCAAAAAGTGTTACAAAATAACCTAATGTTTTTTTTAATAAAAAATAATGTTTTTTTCGAAAATATAGCGTGTTTCACTATAAATACCCCAAACCTCTACGAAAATAAACCTAAAAATCTACTCAGTTCAATAAATACATTCTAACTTTTATATTATGTGTTGTGATATGCTTGAAAACAAGACTTCTCTTTTCCCAAGCAAGGGTACACCACATATAGTTCAAATCCAATTTGTCCTTATTTGTTTTGCTTTTGTCTACATAGAGCACACCTTCTTCTTGAACTACGTTCTGGCTGATGTTTCGAGGATTCCAGACGTATTTCTTGGGGAACATAAGGTTTTGACTTTTTTATTTCCAACTGTACTGATGGTGAACTATTGAAGGTCTTTTT
>JAHBCN010012474.1:0-26713 GCA_019359885.1 Listronotus oregonensis
CACATCACTTTTTTGTGCGCCTGTGATATCATTTAGGACCAAACATCATAAACGATAACTAAAAATTCTAAAAATCTCTTTAATTCTGTATCACAATTCTTACAACTTTAATTTTTATTTTCATTTTATTTTTCATTTTGGTTTATCTTGATAACGGTGGCAGTCTTAGAACGAAAACGTAGATAAGTAGACAGATTTTTTGGAATTTTCAATTTTTTTTTGTTCGCGTTCTCCTAGTTCATAGGGGTTAATAGGGCTTAGCACACTCATTCGATCTATTCCGGGACCAAGACCCAAAAAGTCCCATTGTATAAAATTCATCCGGTGAGTATATTAAAAACTTTTCAAAGTACAGTATTATACAAATTGTCTTAAATAGTTTTGTAGATCGTCTTTAAGGCATTCCTCGTAATAGGGAGCTCTAGCCCTTCTAAAAAAAATCTCAGCTGAGCAGATAAACCTTTTGTTTTCTTTCCCTGTAGATAGAATGCTCTAAAAATATTGTGCTTTAATTTTAAAAACCACCCCGTATATTTTACTATTATTATCTTTTACAGGTATTATACATATATTTAATGTTGTTTTATTACCATTCTCCTTTTAGTTGGTATTATATTTTTAATTTGGGGTATATTTGTGATAATATTTTCGAACATTATCGTTGTTTTGTTAATTATCATAGTTTTACTAAAATGGACTATCGTATCCAAATGTCTGTATTTTTTATAATCTATAGTATCTTGTTTGCGCAAACGATTGATCGAATACATATTATTTTTTAAATATATAAAATATATAAAACTTATTTTAGGGTTGTCAGGGAAAACATATAGTTTTACTGACCCGTATAATTTGTAAATAATGATCCCAGAGCCCTTTTTTTCAAGGTCCTGTAACTTTAAGCAATAAAAATCTCAGTTATTCGATATTATTTTCACCTCATTTTCTCAGCTGCTACCTTCCCTAAAGTTTTCCACTCACTGGTTTTGTTTCGATATCTTTCTGAATTTTCCGTATATTTTTCAACGTATTTGCTGGATATTTTTAAAAGTAGTGCGCTTTCTATTTAAAATTTCCATCAATATTGCATCTAAAATTTTTCTAAACGCCGCTAATGCTTTTATTGAGGCAAGCGTATGCTGATGCAATAAATGATAAGTAGCATTTAATTTTGTCCATCCATATAGAGAATACTATTTGCTTTATTTGTAGTTAATGATATTCCTTTAGATGTTTGCAGTATAATATAATGATTTCTTTTTAAAATATCTGCATCCAATAGTTACCAGCTTCTTCAGTTTTTCAATTGGTGAAATATTTTCCATGTATTTTTATTTTAATATGTTTTGAGCAATGCCTTAAATGTTTGCAGCTAAATGAAAGCTCATTTCCCTATTTTTAATATTAGAAAATAATTTTTTGTCCCAATTAATACGCGTCGCAATTGTTTTTCTTTTATAAACATTCAGCATCTTCATTATAAAATCAAAGCTTTAAATGGAGTCTCTAAAGAAGAAGTTGCAATAAGGTCATCTTAGCCATACCGCAAGCGGCTATTTCCCCTTAATTATTCGAAAATTTTTTTTATCTTTAGAAAGTCCACGAACTAACGTACCGTGGGTATCTTAAGTGTGGTGAGCGGGAGTTTGTTCACACCCATTTGGAGACTGAGAGGAGAACGGAAAACTTCTGCGTGTAGCCGGTTCCATAGTCTGGACACTCTAGGAATGAAAGAACGAAGAAAGCGAGAAGTTCGGTTAAACTTTAAAATGATGCATAAAATTGCACTAGGTGTAGCTCTTTTGGGAGCTGCCAGAGGAGGAATTATACTGGCCAACTCCTTTAAGGAAAAGTCGCGAAAATACATATAGAAGAGCGACAGGTCCCCCACAGCTCATCAGTGGGGAAGAGGAGGCAGCTTTTTTGTAAGCTTGGGATTATTTATAATACGAACAGCTCTTTTTTGAATAGAATCGAGAATGCTAAGAGTTGTAGGAGCCGCCATTCCCGAGACCTAAAAACAATATTTCAAAGAGGGTCTAATTTGGAATACATAAAGAGTATACAGATTGAAAAAGAGAGATTCTTTTCAGCTCGAAAGAGGAATCCAAGCGTTTTTAAAGCTTCCAAGGCTATGGATGTAATGGGTTAATCACTCTTTGATCTGCAAAACTTAGCCGTAACGGATGAGCATTGGCAAACTTTTTTCGCGACAGCAAGCATGACTGTGTTTTGAAGGCATTAAACTAAACAAGATTTTTGCCGCCCTCATCCAAGATTGGTTTAAGGTCTTGTAAAAGAGATATCTGCATTGTTCTGCTTGGTTTACAAATCAGGCTTATTGACTGTCTTGAGAAATTGAATATTAGAGTGGAGAGTACTATCGTCAGCAAAGCTATAAATGGGATTGATTGTGAAAGAAAGAAGATCGTTGATGTGAGAAAGAAACAGAGTGGGTGTCAATACTGAGCCCTGAGGCACCCCAGCATTAATTTGGTAAAAGCTAAAAGAATGATCAATGACTGCAATAACTGATATACGTCGATTGGAAAGGAAACTGGAGATCAAAGAACAAAGCTTGAGTGGAAGACCGTAAGAAGAAAGTTTGTTAAGAAGCAGATCATGCCGGACCTAATTAAAAGCTTTGGATATGTCAAGAGCAACGATTTAGGATTTATCAAGAAACTCAAGGGACTTGTTTCAGTTGTGCGAGACAAAGAAAAGAAGATCAGCTGTGGATCATCTGTGACGGAATCCATATTGTCTGTCATGTAAGATCTTGTGTTTTTCCAAATACTTTAAGATTAAAGAGTTATTCCATTTTTGTTTATTGTCGTATTATTATAAAAATGAACTGTTTGACAAAAACATTTAAACATTTTAAAATTATAGTGCAACACATCGATGCTACTACGCATGGAAAATTAATGGGCACAAGCTTTTATTTATTTTTTTACCAATTACCCAAAAAAATATTGCACTTTTAAAACCAAATTTACTAGTTTTTACTTATTTTTCATTTAATTTCGCTAACAACTTGTGTGGGCATATACTTACTTGCACTGTGAGAATTAGAGTAACCTTAAAGTACTGCCATGTAGCTAACTATTTACATAAATTTATTTATTTAAATTATGACGGGAAAAAGAGACTCTAACAACTAAGGTGCTTCTTTGAAAACCTGCTTAGATAAGTCAGGAAGTAGAGTGTCTGGCAGGTTACAATCATTTAAAAAAACATCGATAAATTTTAGAGCGGTTTTACAGAAAAAAGCAAAAAAGTTATCACCTTTTTACAAATCGTAACTTGAAGTTACTGATTTATAAAAACAAAAAAAATTAAACACATAAAAAGCGCGTGATTAATTTGAAAGAAAACTGTTATGCCTAACAGTTTTCTGAAAAGAAAAAAAAAAAAAATCATGCAAATAAAAATTACTTAAAAGATTTTGCCATTAAATTTCAATAGCCAATAAATATATAATTACGAACAACAAACTATGGGTTCACCCCCATATTTTATGCGGCAGTAAGTTTAGGTACCTGATTGTCTTTCAGTATATAATAGCACTTAAAGATGTTATATAAGTCGCATTTTTTTAATTTAGTTTTTATGTAAAGCTTTTTAAAAATGGTGGTAAGAGCGAAACACGCGTCGGAGAAATCTGAATAGATTTTGTAAAACAAATGCACCGAGTTTTATTTAATTAAAATATGCTTAAATACGTTAATTCTATTTTTGCAATTTAAAACTATTTTTTAGTTTACTTAAAATAATTTAAACAATATTGCAATGAAAAAAACAGTAACTATTGCTATTTAATGGCATTTTTACAAGAAGATTATTATAAAAATTATAATGTATGATTTATTAATATCATCATTATTCCTAAGCGTGTAAAAATTTACAAGATAAGGAATGAGAGAAATAGAAATGTTTACCCCAATTCTTTTGTATTTATCTTTTGCTATGGCAATGCTTATTGGTTTTTGGTTCAATTAAATTTCATTTAAGTTATCGTTAACTTTTATAAAAAAAATTAAAGATAACGAATAGCAAATAAAAGCTCTAATGTAAAAGACAGCAAGTTTCTCTAACACAAACATACGACCAAACTGGCTAAAACTAACTTAAGTTAAAACTTTTGTAACATGAGCACAGATAGTGTCTCTTTTAAAGCAATTACATTTATATCTATTTTATTTATCTATACCGTTTTATAACTAAACAAAATATCGAAATTCTAATTTATTATCTACTGTAAAGTTTTAAGAAGATTCATGTTAGTATATTAGTAATTGTCTTATTACATAAAATTTATTTTTAATTTAAAATACGTTTAATCTCTTTAAATTGCATATTGGGTAAACACCTGCTTAATATATTTTCTCGAAAAAATTAAATTTTTAGCCTAAATACGACTAAAATTTTATTTCTGGCCTTTAAAACTAATGTCAGACCAATACGAGTTGTGACGACACGAGATAGACGTTTGTGTCTACGTGTTTGTTAGTTCGTTTTTACGTTGGTACGTTTGTACGTTCGTATGTTTGTATGTTGGTATCTTGGTATGTTTGTGTGTTTTATTTTTGTATCTCGATATGTTGGTATATTTTGTTTATAGATTTGTTTATTTATATGTATGTTTGTTCACGCATTTCTTAAAAACTATTAATCGGACTGTGACCATTGTTTTTTAATTGACATAAATTTACATTAACTCGGGGAAACGTAAAAATCTGATTTAAATCGGTCAGTACTTTTTATGATATAGATTAATACGTGTATGTGTTGTTGATATTAGCTACGGGTGTGGTGTTAAAGGGAAAAAGTAATAATACCTCCATCAAATTTAAGTGCGTTTAAGAAAATAATAAACGAAATGTTTAAATATTTAAAACAAAACTATTACTATTAATTGCAAAAAATATTTCAGTTTTTACTTAAAACTAAAAAGTACAAAATGAATAGCTAATTTTAATAAAAATTGGCTCCAAAACAAAATTACCCTAAATAACAAAATAATATTTATAATACATACCTACACTAAATTAAAAGTATAATTAGAAAACTTACTTTTTAAGGTGGTAGATATGGGGTTAAAAAATTTGTATGGAACGTCGTCATTTCTTGACTTAGAGGCATAAAAATTGTTATTTGAGCGATTAATTACGATAAAAAATGTTTTTTTTTAATTTGGGAATAATATTTTTGGGAAGTTAAACTGGAGAGAAAAGTTTATAGAGAAAAAAAGTTGGTAATTAGGCTTCTGGTAACTCAGAAAAATAGAAATTGGTAGTATTTTTGGAACATGCCTCCTGAGGTGTTAAAGGGACGAATAAGAGTTTTTGTAATTAATTAGTATTGAATTTACACATTTCTGTAAGAAAATAATAAGAAATGAAATGTGATAAAATAAAAACACTCAATCGCACAACGCACGCTACGCCGTGAGGTGTGTCGAAAGATGGAGCGCGAATGTGACGTAACGCATGGCGTGAGAGAAGAGGCAATAACCCGTAAGAACGGGAAAAAAGCTAGTGAACTAATACCTGTAGGTGTAATGACCTGAGTTATTGATAAGATTTACGGGTGTGGTGTTAAAGGGAAAACATCTCAAAACCTTTGTCAAGTTCTAATGCATGTAGAAAAATCATCAACATTTTTTTTTAAATATAAACAACAAACGTACAAAGCTATTACTGCTTAATTTAAAAAGAAATGTTCTAGTGCTTTGTTAAGAAATAAAATAAAAATTAAAACAAAATAAATCGAATTCAATAAAAATAAAATTAAAGTTATAAGATAATATTTTTTAAATTATCTAACAGAAACAGAGAATTAAAAGTAAATTTTCGAAAACAGATTGAACGCCTACAATAGTGCCAACTACCGGTACCAGCACTTAAAATATACCTACAAATATATATACCTGTATATATATATATATATATATATATATATATATATATATATATATATATATATATATATATATACAGTATATTATCACGGATTAGGTGTTGAAGAGAAAACTTTTTATTTTGGATTTTATCAGCAAAAGCTACTCTTGATAAAAATTTTATACTTATAAAAATAAGATTGGGATAGAAGCATTTAACATATATTTTATACAGGGTGTTCAGAAAAATTAAAACTATAAGTGATACAAAGGAAGTAAATTTACATTTATTTGAGAAGATATGAAATAAGTCACTAAGGAAAAAGTTGTTCAAAATTAGAGCAGTCTCTATTTTAATTTTCAGAAAAAAATCAGCTACTTTTATTATTTGTGATTAAATTTATTTTAATATCGTGGCATTTATTAGAGGTGTGATAAACAATTTGTTTCAATCGGCCCCATAAGAAAAAATCCATTATAGTTAAATCTGGACTCTAGGAGGCCTGGATAGTCCTTGTCTCCCAATTTAGAATTAAATGGAGTGATGTTAAAATAATGTTCATCACAGATTAATAAAAAGCAGGTGATTTCAGTGGTAGCAAGGCTATCCTTCTTTTAGACAACTTTTCCTAGTAACTTATTTCCATATCTTCTCAAAATGAATTAACACTCTTGAACCATTTAAAGTTTTCTCAATTTTCTGAACACCGCGTATAAAATATGTTAAATGTTTCTATCCAAAATCTTATATCTAAGGTAGCAAAATTTTTACCACAAGTAAGCTTTTTTGGATCAAATTAAGAAATTAAGTTTTCTATTCAATACCAACACTAGTGGACACCAGTATGTCACGAAAAAAATTGATGAAAGACTTCTTGTTTTGTTTTTTTTTCAAAGCTACTCTTGAATAAAAACTTTGCCACTTCTTAGAGCAAAGTTGAGACAAGCACGACTTCTTCAAAACTATATTTGATGTCAGAAAGTTGAGAAAACTTTAAATGGTTCAGAAGTAAAGTGGTGTGAAGATGTGGAAATAAGTTACTAGAAGGATGATTCAAAGAAAGTAAGGATAAGTTCCTTATACCAATTTTCATTTAAATCGGCATAACATTGTCTGTGATGAACATTAACACAATATCAATTTGCAATTCAAGTGGAGACAGAACCAGTCCAGTATTTCTAGAGTCGAATTTAACTATAATGGTTTACTCTTAATAAAGGAGACTAGTCATTTATCGTGCCTCACAATAAATCTTGCGATATTAAAACAAATTTAATCGCAAATAAATAAAAAAGTAGGCCATTTTCGAAGAATTGTGACCAAGAAGACTGCCTGTACGAACAGCTTTCTAGTGACATTTCCACTCTCTTCTGAGAATAAATGCGCTTTACTGCTAATGTCATTACAAGTTTTGAGCCTGCCGAACACCTATAAAAATATGTTAGTAATTTCTATCCCAATCTTATTTTTAAGAAGTAACAATTTTTATCAAGAAATAACTTTTTCGATAAAATCAAAAGAATAAAAATTTTCTCTCTTCAACTTTTATATCATGGACATATATATATATATATATATATATGTATATATATGTATATAACTATATATATATACTTTTTATAATATATATATATATATATATATATATATATATATATATAATATATATATGTGTATATGTACATGTAATAATATCATATTATATATGAGAAAGTTTGTACTTATTTACTTTATATATATGTATAATAATATGTATATATATAGCATATATATATATATATATGTATATATATATATATAATATATATATATATATATATATATATATATATATATATATATATATAAAGTTGTTAAGTAAAATGTCTTCCTTGCTATGTTTGTATCGGATTTTTCGTTTCATTTTGGATTAGGTTTTATTTATTATTCTTGGGTCCCCAATTTGCTTCGTACCTATTTTTGATCTCGTCTTGTTGGATAATTTGGTATATGTTTAAAGATATTTTTTTAACATATACCATTTTTCAATTTAACGTTAATTTTTTTAAGTTGATTTGAAATCGCTTAATTACAAAATTCTCAATTTCCCATTTCCATTTGTCTGTCGAACTTTCTGGTTAGACAGTTTGCCTGTTGATGCCAGGAATCCCGATGGAAATGAGATATTAATTTTAAATTTGATATATAATACTTAAAAGAAATAAGTTACAAATTATTTTTAACAATATTGCTTTTAAATGGCAGTAAGGTAAAGGTTAATATTTCATGTAATATTTTGAGAAAAATGCATCTTTTTAGTACTTAAAATTCACTTATAATATTAATAGTCCACAGTACAGGCCCCCCCTGGCAATGTGATTACCACATACTTTATAATTCGTGAGGAACTTCGTTTCGACGAGTCTACCACACTTTTCCTCTGCGACTTTTGTCGATTCCTCCTTAAACTCGAAAAAGCCCTATATTATAGCGATTCCCAAAGGTTTAAAAATTAACAACCACAACTTTGTTTTAGATAAAGTTACTGCAAATTTTATTGAAGAAATAGCAGATTTAAAACTTGTCCAGACAAAATGTGTCAAACTTTTTCCATGTCCCTTGGCTTATACCCAAATATTAAGGTGTGAAATCGATCCCACCACAATTAGATGCCAGTAGAGAATTAATTTAGCAAATAATTTATAATATACCATTTTATGTTTGTCCGACAAATTTCAAACCGTATTTTTCAGTCCAACCTTCTGTTGGAATTTTGACAAATTATAAAATCATTATTACAAACTAATTTTCTTTCTTTCAAATTTATTGGCCAAAATAATTGATACTATCCGACAATTGGTAATCACTTTACACTAAAAAGAATAATAAAACAACTTTCTTATAATTTTTTGCAGTGTTTCCATTAACACCTCATTAACAGTTAGTTCTTTGTTTTCATTGGGAGTTAGGTTCTAGGGAATTTCTAGTGGCACAGCAGTATCTTCTTTATGTAACTGTCTCAGAGTTAAGATACAGGGTGAGTCAAAAAAATATAAAAAAATTGTACAGAATAAAGAACCCTTATTAAAAAGTTCATTAAAGGTTGCAAGAAGGTTTCAAATTAAAGATTCATCATCAATACCAAAACATGGCCTCCTAAGATTTTTAAAAACCTTTAAAATTTTTCTATTTTTTTTATGTCTCCTTTAAAACCCTTAAAATTTTTTTTTAAAAAAATTAATTTTCATATAGAAATTCAAAAATTTTTTAAACATTAAAAAAGTTTTTAATTTTTTACGAATCCAAAATTCAGTGTTTTAATGTTATTAAACACAATTTAAAATTTTCAAAAATTCTTTTTAAAAAAAAAACCTTTAAAGAAAAAAAATAAATTCATTTTAAAAAACGTCTGAAACTTAAAATTTTATATATTTATTAAAAAACTGTACAAATTAAAAGACATCTTTAAAAAACCTACTAAAATTATCGCGGATACTCATGAAAAAAAAAACAAATGAGGGTTAAAAGTAAACATAATGAGGGTTTTGGGTTGACAAAAATTTTTTCTTTCTTTTGAATAATTATTCTACATTTTTTAAAGTTTATTTGATTTCAAATGCATCCTCCAAGACATTTATTTTTTCGCTTAGAAGGCCGAATTAGTTTAATATTAAAGAAAAACTATAAATCGTTTCAAAAAGATTTATATATAGGTACAAAAGTTTACGTTTTTTTATCTTTTTTTGTGGAAACGATTTGCGGATATATTTTTTTTTGGACAATATATATATTTTTAATACTTTTCTTTCGTTTTTTTTTTTGTCCGACATGTGTAACAATTTTTTATCCCCACTAAATTTAATTTCTACTCGGACTAAAAAAATGCGGCGAAATTTGTCGGACAACCATGGGATATTATTTTATTAATCTTTTTACAATTAATTTTCCAAAAATTACCTATGTGGTGATCGTTTTTACCCCTGTCATTTGGGCATGTTTCGAGCGGTAGACATGAAAAAGTCGGACAAATTTTTGTCGGTTAATTTTAAAATTCACATTTTTAACAAAATTTCCAGTCTTAAGCTAAAAAAGTTGTAGTCGTGACTTTTTGAACGCAAAATCCCATAATTTTGGGTTTTTTTGAGCGGAAAAGCGGAGGAATCGAGAAAAGTCGCAGAGGAAAAGTGTGGTAGACTCGTCGAAACGAAGTTACTCACGAATTATAAAGTATGTGGTAATCAAATTGCCAGGGGGGGCCTGTACTGTGGACTATAATGCTTTGGTGTCTAAAAAAATTGGGCTATAAAGAGAGAAATATGAAAGAGTTAACAATTTAAATTTAACTATCTTTCGCTGTATTTGCTTTTGTCTTTATGACAGCCCACGAAGGCCAGTGTAAAGTTTAAGTACTGGATACCATGGGATTTTTAGATATTTAGCCCATGCGGATTCTATTTTACGGAACTTTTAAGATAACTTGGTGGTGTCACCAAGGAGGTTAACAAACAACTACTTTTATTAAACTACCTCCCATTATCGTCGGTTCGTGTATTTCAAACTAGACATTTAAAAAGTTTGTGGGGTTAAGAAATACTACTTTTTATTTATGCAGTTTTTAAATAAGTTATTGGTTAAAATTAGTGCTAAATAACGTTTCAAAAATTTAAAATTTTGCTTATTATCTTAAAATTAAATGCTTTTTACGCCAAATTACATTAACACAAATATTTTTTGTCAGGCTTGATGTTTTTCAATTTATATAATGAATTACATAAATTTGTTAAAATGAGCAATAAGTGACAATTCCAAAACTTTACTTTTTTCTTTCCAAAAAATCCTTTTCTTTAATTTCAATACATTCGCAGGCATTAATATAATTAATTTACTTCTTTTGTATCTCGTTATATTGTAGGTATTTCTTTTTCAACCAGTTCCAGATTATTAATGGATATTAAGGGAGAAATATTGTGTAGAAAGCTATTTTTAGTGATTTTAATAATATTTTAGCATAAAAAATACATATATTTTATTTAAAGTTTGGACTTATTATACACATATATTTAACAATGTAAACTAATATTTTGATTTTTTTGTTTAAAAGATAACATAAATATCTGCTGCACACTGTGAGGAGATATCCGGCTAGGCAATTTGCGTAATTTTTGGAAATCACAATTTTCATCTAAAATCAATTTTAAAAAATATTTTTATAAGTGAATTTTCTATTTATACCTTACTCTTCCTAAAGAAAACTGAAAATCAGTCTGTTTTTTAAGAATGTGAAAATTTAGTATGACTGCATTAAACTGGCAATGGTATGGGGGCAGTCGAAATTTTCCAAAAAAAGGTTTAACATATTCATCAAAATTTAAAAATTAGGGATTTTTTGCGCAATATTCCTTATTTGATCTTTCATGGCCTTTTTCTGGAAATTAATGTTCTCTTTTTTCCCAACCATTCGATCAGTCTCTGCTTTATCTAAGATTTTCGGGATTTCTTCTAAAAACAGAATGGCAACCTATCCATGATTATTAATGACTTTGTGGAAGATTCCGGGCCTTGGGGTTTTAAACCAGTTTTCGAAGTTTTCCTGTTCATATTGTCATGATAATCCCCTCTTTAATCCACTTTTAAATTTTAGATCCCGCCCTTGATAAAGCCACTCTTTGGGTTTCCCGCGTGGACCACAATATAACGTTGACCTTAAAAACTATAAGTTACAATTTTCTTAAACATCAAAATGGTAATTTTCCCATGCACATATTGCCCAGTCAAATTCCCTCATGAGCCAACCCCAAATTTTTAAAAAAAAAAATTAAAAATTTTTGGATTGTTTGGGAGAAAGGGGAGGTCCCCAACTAGAATGTCTCCCAGAAATTCACTCAAGCAATATTATGGGGCTTCAAAATCTGTAATAATCCTTAAATACTTAAATTAATATTTTGCATTCCTATTATATATTGCTCCCTAAAATTTTCCCTAACCACCCCCAGGTCCCATCGCCGGGTTTCCTAGCCTTTTGGGTTTTTTACTTAAACCTGTTTTTAACCAAAACAATTCAAAACCAACAAAACCTAATAAACCTGGCCTAACCTAATTCCCACTAATTTAACTAACACGTTATTAAGCCCTAAACGTAAACTCCCTGGGACTCTCATGCGGGTTTAGGACTCGGAGAATGGTTGAAAAAAAAACCCTTTCATATTTTCTTACATTGTTTCGCTGGATTTTTAGAGATCCAGGAGTCTTTGAAGACCATCTTGCTCCAACTATTTTTGGACCTATTTTTTAAATTTCTTTTATACTTTTATAAGCTGAAAAAAATAAAACGGGCAAAATTATAAAAGGGTTTAAAAGGGCCCCTTTTTTTATTTAAAAAAAATAAAAACATATTTTTTACCTTCACTGTTTTCTTGAATCCAGTGCTTGGATCATCTTGCCAGCTACTAAAAATGATCCCTTTTTTAAAGACCCCGTCTCGTCAATGAAAACTTCAGAAAAACCCTTTCCCGAACCTAAATTTTTTTTTTTGATATACCCCCTTAAAAATGTATTCTTTTACGAATATTTTTCAGAGTCCATTAAAAAATTTTCCCTATTATTAGTTTTTTTCCACCGGAACCCTTTCTTTTGATCCATCTTCTTAAAGTCGATGGAAAATTCAAAATTTTAAAATTCTTCCTAAACTTTTGTTTTATTGTTGCCAACGTAACATATTCTTTTCTCGCAGTACATAGCATAATTGTGCCCCGAATTAAATTTTCAAATATGTTGAAATTTTTGGTTTGGGGTTTTGCGGTGCTTGGAAGACATATTGGAAGCGTAATCCTGGTCTAATTTACCCCATTCTTCCTTATATTTCTATCGTCGTTGGGCTCAATTTCAGCATCTGCCATTTGCTGTATTACATTCTCAGTTTAAGGGCGATTCGTTTCGGACTTTTTCCCTTTCAGTTGAAAAAAATAATATATTTAAAATTATTCGCTGCGTTTGTTCATTATACCTTTATATCTTTTTCTCGGCATTTTTATGCTTTCGAAATAACAACAAGTTGACACACCAATGTTTTTGATTAAATTTGGATACTTTACATAACCAAAAATATAAAAAATGAATAATGATCAGACACCCATTTTTCAAAAATTTATTCCTTTACCCTGTTTGGAATATACTAAACAAAGATAAACAAAAATGACGTCATTACAAATGAGTATAATTTGGACTATAGCCACACTATGCGGAAACTGCAAGTCTCTATCTCCAATAATAACCAAGATTCTAAGTAATTACCAAAAATCCGGACACACTGTACAGACAAAAACAAAGTCTAAGTAGAAGACCGTAGGAAAAGAGTTTGTTCAGGAGCAAATCACGCCACCTGGCCAAAAACAACATAAAACCTAGATTTTTTTCCTGTAAATAATAATTTTATAACTCAAATGTTTTATTTAAAAAATATTGACAAACATACTCTTTTAAAACATATTTACACTAATTTTAGGCATCATGAAAAATACAGAAATTATGCCACTTATTTTATTGCCTTTATAATACATGTCATTTTTAAGGCCAAGAATACAATAAGAAGTGCTTCTTTGTAATCGACATGATTTAAAATTAAAATAGGATTGGTTAAAAGAACAGGAAAATTTCAACGTGCTTTCTGCTTTCTGACAAGAACGCGACATGTTTCGAGCTAACAAAGGAACGCATTTTTAAATAAAATTATTCTGGGTATTTATGCGGTGGCTGATTGATCCTGCCCGCCTTTCCATTAAGTGGCGACAAAAATTATTACTATTGTTTGGCCAAATTAAATTTTCTACCCGGGTTTCAAAAGGTAATAAGTTTGAATTTTCGAATTATTAGTATTTATTGGGTTAGAGTTAAAATTGCATTCTTAAACATCAAAGTATTGCTTTGAGGTATATTTAAAATATTAGAGGATTATTACACAGGTTTTTTATGAAAATAGTTTTAATAACAATGCAAAAAATTTCCTTTTTTCAAAATAGAGGGTGTGGAATTTTTTTTTCAGATTTTTTTTGTAATTATTGGAAAATCAAAATATTTTCATTTCTTTGAACTAAAACATTTATTGTGCTTATACGAGAGCATTTTTTAGTGTAAAGTAAAATATAATCTATTTGGCACTAGTAAATAATATTTTTTAATATAAGCACGCCACTAATATGTGTAAATTTTCTAATTGTAATCCTATTTATAATTCCCATTCAAGTCTCTAAGCATTTTTATTCCTGGGTTTTGACCCAGAAGAAAACCAATCTTGATAAAAATTAATAAAACAAAATGCCGCCTTATTTCAATAATTGTTGGCTATTAAACTAATACGACTTACTGTAAACACTAGTTTTTATGATAACCTGAACTCACCACTTAGAGACTGAGACCTACAAATCTCTTAGTGGTAATAATATACATAAATGTCTTTGGTTTGCCTGCAATTTATTGCAAAACTTAAGCTGAAGGGCCAATTTGAAAACGATTGGGAAATTTACAGCTTGCCGATAACTACTCTTTCCCTTTAAAACCACAAAAACTATCGAATTTAACTACAACAGTCTCTTAAGTGGTTCACCAATATACCATAGATGTGGGCATGGAGTTCGCCCTCAACAAGTGTGCAAAACTTAAGCTAGAGAAGGGTCGGTACGAAAACGATTTCGAAGCTGACCAGCTTGCCGATAGCGCGCTACTCTGTCCTTTATAAAACCACAAAAACTATAATTTTAGGTATCGACCAAAACCGTACTCATAGATATTAGAGCTGTGATGACCGAGCTCAGAGGCAATTACAGGAGACGTTTACGGAAAATTTGGCAATCCGAATTATATTGAATAAATAATGCTAGCAGTTACCGTATCGCTTCACTCTTTCGAAGTTGTTAAGTGGATGCGATAGAAACTGCGCTAGCTAAACATCGGCTCACAAAAAATAATGCATCTTCACCATAGCATCCATCCGCGCTCATCAACATCCAGTATTTACCTCCCATGCCACCAGGAAAGTCGTGGCCTTTTAAGTCTAAAAGGTATGATCGCCTGGTTTTTAGTCTTGGTTGTTAAGTTTCCAATAAATTAGCCTTTCTGCGGTAATGCGGGACTCTGGTGGTGGACTATTACTTCCCTAGCTCCAAACAGAAAGCGGACAGAACCGCTTTCATAGGAAAAAGTGACAAGGTGCCCACGAAACGGATAAATCGTCTGAGAGGTGCCACTCAGGTCACAAGCAGACAAAGTTGTATTGACGAAACGGGTGAATCCGATACGTCATGTCGGATCTTTATAAATAATAATAATAATATAAGATATCAATAAAATACATTTTAAGAAATTCTTTTTCCTAGAATATTATTTCTTAAATTTAAATTAATTTTTTACAAAAAATACATATTTATGTGCCCCATACTAAAATTAAATAATAAATTTTAAGACGAACCTTTAATTTTTCATTTAGCGTCATCAGATGAAGTTCTTTTTCATTTTCATTTTATTTTTACCTTAAGTCTAATTAGGTTAGTTACTGGACTGTTTCTTTTCGCATCTTTCCCCCATTTCCTTATCTTTCGCCCCATTATGATCTCCATAAAAAAGTATTTAATTTAATAAGCATTAAGATTTAAGAAAATTAATTTGTATGTAATAACACAAATAGACTTTTGATATTATAGTTTATAATTTTAAATGGAAAATTGTTTATCAAATTTAAAACTACAAAATATGCCAAAAATAAGTTACATTGGCTCAAACCTTTTTCGAAAAAAAACACCTAATTCAACAACCTTATTTATAGGTAGGTTGGTAGGGGTTGCAAATTTTCAGGTTTGGATGATTACAAATGTTGTTGACGAAAGTCTTAAAAAACCTTAATATCTGTCATAAAATTTTATGTGTGTATGTTTATCCACATTTATATTTTTTCTTAACACTTTATCGCTTTATAGTTCAAAAGTTTAGGACACTATTTTTATTAAAAAATGATTTTTACTCAAAAAGTCCATCTGTGACATTTTTCGCGGTATAAAAAAACACTTTGTATATATGCAAAATTAGGTGAGATAGGGTAAAAATAGTATATTATGCAACAAGTAAAAAAAGTTTTACATTTTCCGCGAGTCGGAAATGTGCTTTTCTCACCTGTTGCACATCACACTTTTTCTACAACAATTTAGCTTGGTATCGCTATTGGCGTTAGTCATTTTAAAAAACTAATTACGAAATTTTAGTGTTTGTATCGGATAAAATACAACATTTATAAAACTGACATTTGCAATAATTCTTTAGAGCATCAAATTTCTGTTTAAAGCAGAATACAATTCAAAATCAACATCTTTCACTAACAAAAAAAGGCATTTATGTGTCTCTTCTAAAAGTGGGGACGATAAAAATGTTTATGTTCTTACTGTTACAATATTTGAAAAATATAAAATAAATTAAAAATATAATAAAAGTATGCTGTGTGTCAACAATTTTTATATTTTGTTTTATTCTTTAAAAGTAAATGCATAAAGAATTTATGCTCTTTTGTTCCTAAAAGAAACACATAAGTATCTTTTTGCGAGAGTTATAGAAGATGTCGATTTTTAAATTCATCGTACTTTAAACAAATATAAGAAAGTGTTTTTTTCTAACCTAGGCCTTTTACTAAGTCCGCATCTTTACTAAATTTTGCATATTCCACACAGCCAGACAGACCACTTAAAAAAATACAAAATTAACACAATAACACCCATCACAATTGTTATTTCTTAAACATGACATTTGTCGGTAAAAATTTGGTGTCAAAAATAAAGTATGTCATAAAATTTAAAAAATAATAATATGCTAAAGGTATATGTCAGTGGTAATATATGACGAATAAAAAAAATTAGCGGCTGAAAAATTTTTTTTTAATAAAATGCTATCTATCAAAAATTAAAGAATAATTTATCTGGTTTTTAATATATCTTATTCAGATTTTATTTTATTTATGCGTTTTAAGTATACTCTTCACTCACTATGCTTCATACCAAGGTTTAGTTTTGGTTATTCTTGTGTAATGTCATTTTAGTAACATTTTGATTTCCCAAGATAAGCAATTTATGTAGGCCAAAGACCTGTAGAATTTGTAAACATTGAGATATTTTTACTGTTGCTCTCCAAATTTTATTGGGTTGGATAAATCTCTGCAATTTCGAAATCTGTAAAGCACCACCGACGTTGGTCCATAACTTACATAACAGTCAATAAATGAAGGGTGTTTTTTTAACGATGATAATGATAATGATTTAACTGTAACCACTGCAACAAAATGTAAAAGTAAATATTTTTTAATTAAAAACATAATGCTACATAAAAAAACAATTTATTACATTAACGTTTAAAAATAATTTGCGGCATGGGGCCACCGCGGCTGTCTACAGTATTCTTTCAGTCCAATTTTGAGTGACTTTGTCGAGCACTTCTGGTCGTATGTCATGAATAACACGAATAATGTTAGCTTCTAAGGCTTCTATCGTTGCTGGTTTATAAGTATACACTAATGACTTGACGTAGCTCCACAGAAAATAATCTAGGGGTGCCACATCACAGGATCTGGGTGGATGGGAAACGGGTTCATTTTTTAAAATTAATTTGTCACCAAACCTTGTTTGCAGCAAGGCGATAGTTTCGTTCGCCGTAGTACGACATGTAGCGCCATTTTGTTGCATCTATATCCTGGGTCAGTAGCGTTCTCCATTGCTCTTAACGTTACACCAGCTTCATTTAAAAAAAAAAATGTCCGATGATCACATTAGCATGTAAACCACACCAAACGGTCACTTTTTCTGAATGTAATGGAGTCTGTTGAATTTCCTGTGAATTGGCATCACAGCATATCCGGCAATTTTATTTATTCGCACATCCAAAAAGCCAAAAATGAGCCTCGTCGCTAAATGTATCTTACGATAAAACAACAGGTCACCTTCCAACTGTCCTAACGTCCAGTTAGCGAAACGACCACGCAAGCCATGATCTTGCGGCTTTAATTCTTGCACCAGTTGGATCTGATAGGGGTATAGATTAAGATCTTTCCGCAAAATTTTCCAGGTTGTCGACGGACAGAGCCTAACTTGTACGACGATAACCAGGGTCGCCACCAGAAAAAAACTTAGAGGGGGTCAAAAAGTTTAAGTCAATTTACTAATCTAGAATTAATTAAATTAAAAACACAAATAAAGATACCACAACTTTAATTTTTAAATAATAATCATATTTATTTAAATTCCTGGGCAATATTGTAAAATTTAGGGTTTAGACGGAAACTGATTTATTTTAAGTTATTTTTAAAAACCCAGAGAGGTAGACGGACCCCCCTGACTCCCTGTCGGCGGCCCTGTGGATAACTTTAAACTCTTTTCCAGACTTTCACGTACAGCGGCAATATTTATTTTATTACGCACATTCCTTCTCGCAGTGGTGTTTTCACATCGTGTAAAGAGTATGTGGTACAAAATCTATCCACAGTACGACGAATAAATAGCTCAGATGGACGATCATGTGGCCCATAAAATTCACGAAGTCTTCTATGCGTTTGGCGAACTGATGACTGATTTTTTAAGTAAATTTAAAGAATTTGGTAACGTTGATCAAGCGTTAATCTATTCATTCATTCAAGGATTTTTCATATACCTTTATGATATATGCTGGACATATACATATACGTATATGCTCCTAAGTACCAGAGTACCGTGAACGCCGGGTTTTTCCGATGTTTAACCCATCTTTTTCCCCATTTCCGTCAACGCTGTCCAAGCACTGAAACATGCAAATATTGCATTTCACAGCACCTTTTAGACAACGCGGTAGTGCCACCACGGACGTTATTTTAAATAACCACTACCTAATACGTCTCCCCGGAGGGGAATCGAACCCGGATCGCTGACACGGCGAGCCGAGCTCTGACCACTACGCTACCATGTAAAGTTATATTAAACCTTAAAAAACACAATTTATTATATTAAATATAATTTAGTCTGTTTATTATTTCTTTAAATATTTTTTGATTTCTTAAAAATTGCGTTATTGCCCAAAGAATAATTGTTTCAAATTTAATTTAATAAGAAAGCAATACCTTAGACAAACGCAACAGAGTAACTCTCTTGTTGGTACCAGGGCATCTGGGAATAGAAGGCAACGAAAAAGTGGATAAGCTAGCGAGACATGGATCATCCACACCATACTTTGGACCAGAACCTGCCCTTGGAGTGACCAAAACAACAGCACGAGGGCAAACAAGGGAATGGATCCGAAACAAACACAAGGAATACTGGGAGAACCTCGGTAGAATAAGAAATGGAAAGGGCTTCATAAGGGGCCCATTCAAAAGAACGAAGAAAGAACTACTCAGACAAAGTAGGAAAAGACTTCGCATAATAGTAGGGTTGCTAACAGGGCACGATAACCTAAGAGGACACCTACACAAGATAGGCTTATACAATGGGGACCCAAGTTGCAGAATGTGCCACGAGGGAGAAGAAATAGCCTACCACATACTGTGTGAATGTGAAGCGTTAAATCACAAAAGACATGCATTATTTGGGCAACCAAAAATGAGCCCACAGGAATATATCAACCAACCAGTCTCGGGGTTATACAGACTTGTAGAAGGAACAAGACTAATGGGAGGATTGGTATAAAAGATAATAGGAGATTAGGCACAAAAAGCCCAAGAGGCTGCGCTGCCTCCGGTAGTGAAAGACGGCTCCCAGGAAGAAGAAGAAGAAGAAGAATATCTTAGACAAATAATTGTCCTTTTTTGTAGTTTTTTTATGGTTACTGTCACGACAAATTACTCAATGGAAGTACCTGAATAGCAGCTTCTAATAAAGCAACATATCACATGTGTGATTTTTATTTATACGCATATAGTTCACCTAATTAGTTCCAATTATTTGTGTTTTGCTTTAATCGCGATTTGCCCAGTAGGTCTCCTTTTTCATCCGTAGAGTATCCAATATTGAGAAGAATTCTTAGTCCCGTCCTAATTAAATGCCACGTACTTCTCATCAAATGCCCACCGTACGCACGTTGTAGTACTTGAACCACGTACTAGTACTTGAACCTTAAGACATTGAAGTCTGTCCCAAGATTTAAAAAAAAAGTTTAATAGATTTTTAGTCCAAAAAAAAATAGATTTAATATGTTGATCCCTTGGTTTAATACTGTCCTATCAACTTATAAACTTTTGATTATAAAAGAACTTTTAATAATTTAAGTTTCTGAAAAATTTGCTTTTTTAATGAATCTGGCATTTTAAAGGCATTTTTTAAGAGACTGCAAAGTAAAAAAATCACATATAATTTAAGGCATATAAATGGCAAATAATTCTCGTAAGCCATCCCAATTCTTATTTTTTAATATCACTAGGTATGTTTCTATAAGGATTGGTAAAACCTTTGCACCTTATTTTTCTTAAAAAAATGCAAAATTCTTTTATGCCCAAACATAACTCTTTTTAGGAAACACCTACCTATTTTGGCTTAAAGCTTAAATCCAATTAAATTTACTGCTACCGTGCTTCTTTCCATTATTTCCCCAATTTCTTTCGCATCTCATTTATCATTCGAATAAATAATTTGGGTTATTTAAAAAGGTATAAGGCTTGCTAAAGTAAATTGGGATTTTTTCAAGAACTGTTGGTTGAATTAATTGGCTAATTTGTTTTGTAGGTGTTTACTTTTAAATTAGCAATATTACTTTTAAGTAAAAATCCCTAAAAATTAAATCCTACGATATTGCTTATACCTTTTATATACTTAGATTCCTAAAAAATGGCTGTTTGACAGGTTTTAAAATGCATTTTATGTTATGTAGTAGAGTTTAAGAAACCCAGCAATTTTTTTTTTTAAATCTGGTACATATTTGCTGAAAAATATCAAATTAAAAATTTAATATTTAAAAAGCGTGCCAAAACGCTACTTTGACAATATGGCTCTGCAATGGGCTCGGTGACGTCACTTGCCTGTATTCTGATCTGTGGCACATATCATCCACATAGATTTGTTGCAAACAAAAAACGAAAGAGCGATTGGATTTACATTTTATCAGTGATTTATGTAATAAAATAAGTTACAAATGGTGTGCAGTTCTAAAATGTACAAATCCGTCGTTAAAAACTTGGGAAAAACTATTTGTAAGTGTTTCAAAGAATGTCGGAGTGCGCCGAAAGTGGTTGCAACTTTCTCGGAGGGATTCTAATGACATAGCGAATAGTACAAATATTTTCTTCTATAATGGCCATTTCGATGTAAGTTATCATTATATTTTTATTTTGTAATAGTTAATTACATTATCGGCCGAGTGATGATCGCGTTGTTAAATTTGCAGTACATAATATTTGCAAAACGTCATTGTCAGTGTTATTCAATGATTTTAGTAGGCAACCTGTCAAAATCTGACATTTTGTTAAACATTCTTAACCGTTGTTAACTTTTAATAATTTTCTAAGTTGACAACGGTTTAGAATGTTTAACAAAATATCAGATTTTGACAGGTTGCCTACTAAAATCATTGAATAACACTGACAATGACGTTTTGTTAAACATTCTAAACTGCTAAATTTAACAACGCGATCATCACTGTCGTAAGAGTGTAAATATTTTCGTTATTGATTTGATGTTATAATACCTCTAATGTTTTTAACAGAATGTCTCTTGCAACTCACTTCGAATATTTTCGCTGTTTTTCATAATTCTAGTTTAAAATTGTAGCTACAAAGTCTTACAATTTCAATAAGCATTAAACTAAAAGATCCCGACTAACTTGTTTGTTTTAACTTAACATTTATAACCTATAAAAGTTCTTGTTGGCTGTGGAAGTTCATCATTATCTTATGATATAATTTAAGTTACCACTAAAGTGTTATTATGCACACTTGACTGTTTTCACACAAAATAATCCGACCATGATTGCGTTGACTTGGGGCAGGTTTCTGTTGTCTGCTTTTACAAAATCGTTGTCCATGGTAAAAGTACTTGACAATTTATAAAATATTGCAAATATATCACACAAAAACAATGGATAATATAGGAAAATCTTTTAAAACAGTTTTGAAAGCTAATATATTACAAATAGGCGCATGATCAATTACATCCCCTTCCTTAATCACACGAAAAATTGTAGCATGTGACAATTTAGTCAGTTCACAAATTCTTTTAATAATGTCCCTATTAGAGTTTTCTACATTTTCACCCTTTAAACATTCATAAATATTCAAAACAAGTCTTTGGCATTGAACATGTAAATCTTTGTTTTTAAATTCTGGATATTCATATATATTTAACACTTCCTGTAGCTCCTTCGTTAGTTCGAAAGGTCTCCAAAGGCCATCTTAATATCTTAATTTTAATAGATAAAATTTAGGCACGAAAGTAAAGTTTTAAAAAGAAACATAGACAATCCACAAATATCCAAAAACGCCACCTATGGCATTTAGAACTAACATCTGCAGGTGTTCAGAAACACGTGGCGCTTCGTCGGGTCGATCTATATGGTCAGCGCAAATAATTATAAGAAATCGCGTTCCGACGACCAATATTTTATTTGTGCGATTATTTAACTTATACCGGAATTAATCAGTAATAATATGCTATTTACTTCGTGTACTTTATTTACATGAAAGCAAGTAATACCGATCGGTCCTGGTATAAGGGTTTAAAATAAAGTGAATCAATTCAGAATAGATTGACTATACTAACATACCGTGGGTGTCTTCAGTGTGGTGAGAGGGAGTTTGTTCACACGGGACTTAAATTTTTGGAGATTGGGAGGAGAAGGAGAAACTTCTGCGGGCAGCAGGTTCCATAGTCTTGACACTCTAGGGATGAAGGAACGAAGGAAGCGGGAAGTTCGGGGCCTCTCTAACTGAACTGTAAAAGGATGCATAAAAGTTGCACTACGTGTTGCTCTCTTGGGAGCTGCCAGAGAAGGAATTATACTGGCCAACTCCTCTGAGCAGAAGCCGTGAAAATACCTATAGAAGAGCGACAGATCCCTTACAGCTCGACGGTGGGCAAGAAGAGGAAGCCTTTCTTTGAGCGTTGGATCATTAATAAGACGAACGGCTCTTCTTTGAATGGAGTCCAGAATGCTAAGTGTTGTAGGAGACGCCATTCCCCAGACATGAGAACAATATTCTAAAGAGGGTCTGATTTGGGATACATACAGAGTGTACAGATTGGAAGAAGAGAAATATTTTCTGCCTCGGAAGAGAAATCCAATCTTTTTTGAAGCTGCCGAAGCTATGGATAAAATGTGTTTGTGCCAATTGATTTTCAACTTATGTTAATAAATAACTATTTTTAAACTCTTAATTTCGATAACAGTAATTGACACTTAATTTTTCGCATTCTCAAATAGCCTATTTAAACACCAAGTAAGAGCGGCGGATATAAGACTTTTTATTTTTTTTTCTAAAAAGTGTAGCATTGGACGGACCTGCACTAACTATATACCCAATGCCATTGGCCTTAATTAAAATATTTTGGTAAAATTTGGAAATTTGCAAAAGAAAGTTAGTTTTTTTGGATGCTCCCCTGGAAAAAATCGGACTTTCAAAAGTAAATCCATTTTATAAATTCATTGCGTTAATTTGTTCAAAATTGTATTGTCGGCTCCCAAATTAAAAAAAATATATATATTTTTAAATTAAATGCATCTTTAATATATGCACAGGAAAGTTATTGAGTGAAAAAAATTCAACTTGCTATGGTTTTTAAAAAAAACATAAATAATTTTGCAAAATCTGAGAATTTTATCAAATTCACGAAAAAAATGCAAATAGAGGATTTGCAAAAAATTCTTTGGGAGAAGCACAAAGATTAAATGTAAAGCACTGTGGCAACTTTTAAAACAAATTGAAATAATAGTTATATTAATATAAATATTATCTATGTTAAATTCCAGTGTTTAATCAAAAAAAAACAAGATTCTCTAAATTCTTTTAAATAAAACTTAAGCAGAAAAGATAAGTTTTAATATTATGGTGAAAACCCTAAACTATTTTTTAACAATGTTTAATATTAACAAATTGGTTAAAATAAAGAAAAAATTTAACCCAACATTATATAGTATACCAAAAACAATAATTTATATTATAACAGTTTAAGCCTATGTTTATTTCTACTCCACCTACCACTCTAAATAAGTAGGTGATATTTGATTTAATCTTTGGTCCTAAAATGCCTTTAAATTATTTTTCTATGTACCAAATATATTTTTAAGTCCGTTTAATTTTTAATTACCTTGTTATCTTGTTATTTTCTTTCAGCGAAATAATCTTAAGACTCATGAGTATTACTTGAGAAACGTGAACGCCTGTTTCATTTAGATTAACGAGTTGTTAATTAACAAAACACGATGGGGAAATAAGGATATTTTTCTTCATAAATCCTTACGGAAAAATATATTTTTAAGAAGTAGAATGATACAGGTTCTTTTTAAATTCCCTAAGGATTGTTATCTATATCTAATTCCCATCTTTTCTAGTAAAAATAAAGTTAATGATTTAGTCCTTTAAAACTTAATTAGTAAAGTAAAAAATAAATAATGCAAAAATTTACGATTTTAATTTATAAGTTATTATTAAATCTTGCCCTAATCACATTTATTTATTGTAACATGGAAAATATTAGGTAAAACTCTAAAAGTATCCTAAGCCTGCAAACCTTATTTTTTAAAACCTATCTCTGGTCAGTTCTAAAGATAGTCGAAAATATAATAAAGTTTACTTTGTTATAATAGATATGTAAAATGATATGTTCAAATGAACAAAAATATATGTGTAAGGAAAATATTTTAACGTCCATGATTCTGTTTCTAAAGAACTAACAAAATTCTTGCAAAAGGTAAACCTAATTTGAATCAGTGAAAATATTACCATTTTTATGTTTTTTCTTTACATCTTTTTATTAACAAGACCATTTTCTTTTTGTGTAACAGTATTTTTAATATTCCACTTTTACAAATTTAATCTGTTTATATAAGCAGATGACAAAATGCTAAGCTTTAAATTAAATTTTCTGCTTTATGCCCCTAGCAGGGATTAACGTATTTTTTCTTACTTTTTATACGTTTATAAACATAATTATATAAAGACAAATAATTTTTTTCTTAGATTTTTATTTTTTAAATATACAGTATGTCCACGGATAAACCTTCCAATAGGACAAATGGACCAAAAAATTTGTTTTTTCGACAAGAAGTCATTCTTGATAAAAAGTTCTGCATCGCGAAAATATGTGGTCTACAAATTTGTAATTTTTTTAAACAGGGTACCCAAAAAATAAAAAAAAACATGAAATACCATTAAGAATAAACTACCTTAATTTATAGTTTTAAAGTAAAATGGCAAATAAAAAAGGTTTTAAATCCTAATCAGTGCTTACATAAAAATCCAAGCTACATTTGTCCCCGGTACTGTAATAGCAGTTCATCCAACTTATCCAAAAAAAAAAGGTTTGTAGCATTTCCATGTATAAATTTCTGTTGCAAGTGTTTTCAAAGAAAAACAGTTCCAATATTCAAAATTACGAAATGGGCAGGAATGAGATGGGCAGGATTTCTGAGTTCGGGATTTTTGCTGCTCCAGCATCGTATTAATGTGTGTATTATTTTTTACTGAACAATATCTAGTTTTACCTTTTTCACCTATCCCACCAAAGGCAGGTATTGTTTATCATAAAAAACCTGTCAAAATGTCATGATAATATTTTAATGTCACGAAGTTGTCCAAAATCTCGTTTTAAAATATTAAAATAAATATGCTGTCCATTGAATAAAGAATATTTTTGGTGCAGTTTTATGGTACCGGTGAAAACGCTTACAATTATGTACAGGAACGATTTATCAAAAAGTTTTTTGAAGTTTATGTTTTAACTTATGCAATTCGGCAATTAATCGAGAAATTCAAACACACGGGGTCGGTGAAAAACCTTGAAAAAGAAGAAGAAACTGTTTGATGAGGATGATGCAGCTACCGTTGTGGTCTTACAATCTGCTGCGGAGAACCACTTCTCTTACTAAGGAAACAAGCTCAAAATTTGCAGATCGTTCAAAAAGTCAAATCCAAAAAATTTAAAACAAAATAAGGTTTACCCATTCAAACCGCATTTTATTCAAGCTTTAGTAGATGGAGACCAAAATTTTAAATGAAAATAACCAATTTCACAAACTTATTTTATTCTCTGATGAATCAACTTTTTCAACAAACGGTTCAGTGGTTCCAACACGTACGACACTGAGCACAGAAAATCCCAAATTTAGAATTTCTGCCCATCGCCAGTATTTTAAAAAAGTTAATGTATGGTGTGGAATTTCGTATTTTGGAATAATAGGACCGTTTTTTTTAGAACATGTGCAACAGAAATTTATACATTAAACCTTTTTTTCGGATAAGTTAGATAAGCTGCCATTACAGTACAGGGGACAAATGTACAATCAGCAAGACGGGTGCCCAGCGCATTGTGCACGCGAAGTCTCAGAGTGGCTTAACATGAAATTTGGAGATCGATGGATTGGCCGGTACCGTCCAGTTATGTGGCCTGCAAGGAGTCCTGACCTCACGATTTTAGACGCGTACCTTTGGGGCCGTTTAAAGCGGTTAACTTTTCAGCAACTCATTGAAAATAATGTTGATATTTTGAAACAGAGGATTTAACAGTCAGTACAAATGATTTCCTCGAGGAGGTGGGAAAAAGTTATAATCACATTAGACGGCAATTTGAAAAATGCGTTGAATACGGGGGAGGCGTATTTGAATAAATAATAGTTCTTTTTGTTGTGCAATGTTT
>JAHBCN010012475.1:0-26851 GCA_019359885.1 Listronotus oregonensis
TTTTTTTCTATTTTTGGTTTGTTGTTAAAAATGTAAATACACATATTTGTTGATTAATGTTCACTATTATTTTAACGCTCTAGGGAGTTTTTTTGTGTTTTTTTATTTGGATGACACTAGTTATATCTTTGTTTCTGAAACCTAACTTTTAGATTTGAAAAAGATCGAACATGATTAAACGTCATCAATATAAAGTACTTAAAAAAATGTTTACATTCTAACAGACCTAAAACCGAGAAATCAAAACAAAAAAAAAATTATATATATATATATATATATATATATATATATATATATATATATATATATATATATTATAATATATATATATATATATATATATATAAAAAAAAATAAAAGGGAAAACCCGTTTTAAGAATTAAAGTAGACAACCTGTTTCCTTTGGTTCGCTTGACACTCTCTCCCTAGAGGCGTTTCGCCTGCCTTACAGGACCTTTGGGCTGAACGAGTGTTTAAACAACAGAAAAACCAAGTGTCATTCTTGCCTTTGAAGATGTTTATCTGATGCCGTACGAAAATTTTAGCAGAACGACACGGGTTTCGGAGGGGAAAAATATGTGGAAAAATGGGAAAATAAAAATTCCCTACTTTTCCACATATTTTTACCCTCCGGAAAACCCGATGTCGACTCGAATTATTTAGTACGGCATCGAAATGATTGTTACATCTTCTGGGCCTTTTTGTTTTGGGACCTTGTTTTTTTTTCCCGCCCCGTTAAACCCTATTGATAAGTTCCTGTAAGGGGCGAAAGGGGGAGGAGTTCATACGAAAAAAGGCGGTTGTCCCCTTTTTAACGTCTTAAAACGGGTTACGTTTTTTCTATACCCCAAGCAGTGGGAATTTTTATTCCTATTTTTCATATATATATATATATAAAATATATATATATATATATATATATATATATATATATATATATATATATATATATATATATATATATATATATATATATATATATTTATGTATACATTAAAATTATACATTTGAATGGACGTTGCCCAAAACCGGTTCGGAGCTAGCAATCGTCTGGAGCACACCTGGTCAGTGAAAGTTTTATATATTATACTAAATAATATTATTATTTTTATCGTAGCAGGGGGTACTTTTTACCTCTGAAAATATTACTTAACTTATTTAAACAAAATCCAATCATTTTAATGCTTTAACGTAATTTTTTTTATTATTTTTCTCGCTATTGGGGGTGGTTTTCACCCCTAAAAATAAATAGTTACTGACGTTTATACACCTATATTAGATCTAGTGACCTTTCCTAAACACGTTCATATATAATGTTGATTAATTTTATGGTTTTTCTATTCTATTATATTTTTTTGCTAATAGGGGTAGTTTTTACCCTTAAAAATAATAAACAACCAATGGCGTTGGGGAGACTTTTAAGTTTAGTTTGAGTACAACCTAAATCCAAATTTTTATGCAAATCGAAGGTGTTCTGTAATTTTGCCAGGTTTCGCCGTTTTTAACCGCTCTGTACTTGACTAGACGTTTTACGTCCGAATGCGTCATTTTTAAATTAATTTTATTCATAATCACCTCACAGCCCCAAAAAAAATATCGGGATTCATGGGTCAAACCATTATATTTCCATTCATTTTTTAATGCTGAATCTGAGTCCGACCTTAGAAAAGGCCCCACACTTTAAGGATTGGCCCTAGAGGCCGAAAACTACACCTAGAAGGGTTGGACCATAACTACCCCTAGGGCGGGGTGAAAAATTTGGTCCCGGTTAGATCATAATTCAGATCCAGCGTTGCAAAAGACGACTTGGGAATACCACCTTAGCGATTCCGGCGTACCGGGTGGCCAAATAAGCAGGTAAGCGGCTGTATCTCAGAACCAGCTCGTCTGAGAACAATGGATTTTTTAAATATTTTATAAATGTGGCCATAAAACTCTGGAAAATTATTTTCGAGTTTCTGGGATGCCGCTAGGAGGCGTATTTTTTAATAGTTATAAAAGTCTAATTTTCTCGCTTAAAGTCATAAAGTGGTCTGAAAATATTTTCATGCAAAGATTTTTTGAATATAAAACCTTACAATAATTTTTTGACAGATGTCAAATAAAGTGGTGGAGAAGGTTTTACCCGAAAAGAAAATGCTTGTAATGTCAGTTTAGCTTGGCGTTTCGAAAACTTGAATAAGTGGTCTTTTGGAAGTATTTTTTATAAAAATAAAACAATTTATTTTTTCATTGTTCTGGAGAAAATTTTTTAAGGCACCAGAACGCGTCCTCACGCGTATTCTTCATCGCATAAACGAGTAATCATAATCAAATGGGCCATGAACGTAATAAAAATACTCAGTTTTATTATTTTTAAGTCGGTAAAATGTCCGCTAGGAAGCGTAACATCCCAATGATTTTTTAAAATTAACAAATTCTTCGAAATAATTTGTGGTTTGAAAAGACCTATTGTTGACATGTTGATCTAGTGTCTCCCAGATGCTGAAATTTCGCCAATTTTGTTTCCAGACATTCTTACTCTTTCTTTGTAGAAAAAACGCATTTTCAATTTCGCTCTGGGCAGGCATAAATTGCATTGCGAATTTTAAGGATCTATTTTCTCTGGTTGTAGGCCTGGATTAAAAAAAAGATCTTTTAATCGTTCCCAATAAGTAAAAATTCTAAAACAGAATTCGCAATGAAATCATGGCCTGTCCCAGGGGGAAATTAAAAATGCCTTTTTCAACAAAGAAAGAGGCGAACAAGTCTGGAACAAAATGGCGAACATTTCGAGCATCTAGGGACCTGGATAACATGTCAAGAATAGGTCTTTTTCAAGACCACAAATTGTTTCGAAAGAATTCGTTAATTTTAAAAATCATTTCGGTGTTAGTGTTACGCCCCCTAGCGGACATTTTACAAACTTAAAAATAATAAAAACCAACTACTAACTATTTTTAATACGTTCATGGCCAATTTTATTATGATTACTCGTTTATGCAACGAACAATGCGCATGAGGACGCGCTTCCGGTGCCTTAAGAAAATTTTAAACATTTTTGTTAATAACTTCGTTATAAATAAAGATCTGGTTTTGCGGTTTTTACTATTTTTTTTAGTTTTTGGTGCTTTACTTGTTATCGTAAAAAAATATATGATTTTATTAACTTTTAGAGATATTTAAAGAAATAAGAAAAGTTATAAGTCAACGCCCTCGCAAAAAATGGAAAAAAAATTTTTGTTTATTTTTATAGAAAAATACTTTCAAAATGCTCTTTTAATTAAAAGTTGTTTAGTAAAATCCCAAGCCAAACTGACATTACAACATTTTTCTTTTGGGTAAAACCTTTCCCTACTACTTTTTTGACAGCTGTCAAAAAAATAATGCAAGATTTTATTCAAAATGATCGTAGATTCCATCGAAATATTTTTAGCCATTTATTGGGACTTTAAGCGAGAAAATAATCTTTTATGAACTATTATACAAATACGCCCACTAGCGGCCATCCTAGGAACTCGAAAATAATATTCAGAGTCTTTTTATGGCCACATTTATAATAATAAAAAAAAATGCTTTGTTCTCAGATGAGCAGGTCCTGAGATACAGCCGCTTACCTCGGTTATTTGGCCACCCGGTACAAACCTCATTTCCACCCTTCCGAGGGGTAGTTTTGGGCCTTAAGGATTAAAAGTTTTCAATCACAAATTCAAGTCCAGCGCTGACAAGTACATGAGAATACCATAGTTGCGACTCCGGCGTCCAGAACTCGATTTTCCACCCCTACCTAGCGGTTGTTTTAGTCCTAGAGAGTGAATTTCAGTGGGGTGGAAACTTTTTGATCACAAATTTAAGTCCAGCGTTAACAAGAACATGAAAGTACCACCGTTGTGATTTCGGCGTGCAAAACTTGATTTTTCACCTCTCCTAGGAGTAGTTTTGGTCCTAGAGGGTGAATCTCAGTGGGAGACAACAAATTCTGGTCTAGCGTTAAAAAGTACATTGGAATACTATAGTTAAAATTTATCTTTCACCCCTTTTAGGGGAAGGTTTTCGGCCTCTGGGGCAATCCTGGACGTGTAGGGCCTTTTCTGAGACTGGATTCAGATTCAGCGTCGAAAAATACATGGGATTATTATGGTCCGACCCAGTAGGAAAAAAGTAAAAAAAAAATCCTCGCTGTTAATTTAACATCATTTTTTGCATTTAACTCTCTTGTTACAATGTTGCCAGATTGCCACAACTAACCACAACTAACCAATACGAGCTGCCAGTCTCATGCATTTCTTAACAGTCAATTTGCAGAAACCCTGCACTCACCACTTTTTTCGCTTTCTTATACCTAGAGTATCAAACTGTAATATCTACTGCCTGTAAAGGTCATTTCGTCACCTACAAACCTCCCATTATTTAAAACCCATATTAATATACTGCTTTCCACTTAAAAGATTTACGATACGTTATTACTAATCTTTCAAAGCTTTGTAGATTTTTTCAAAAAAAAAAAAAAATTGATAAAAATCTTTTTTATTTATTTATAATATTTTCATCCTGTATTAAAAGTCTTTAACCTTAATACATCAAAATATCAAGAAAAACTCTCTCCGCAATATTTCTTGTGGTCATCCTTTCAATATCAAGTAACCCATGTTGACAGAAGAATTACGCTGATCCAAACAACTGCCGTCCACAATGGCGCCTCGCAAACCAGACAAAAGACGGTCGGCAACGCAATCTTTTTATTTCCGCGTTCATATATCACTATTTCCATGGCCTCCGGGGATATTTGAATGAATTTAGATTATGTTTGGATGAATGGATGGATAATCGAGAAATATGGAGAAAAGTGGTCATAGTTTCTATTATTCTCGTGAATAAAAAGAGGATTTTTGCCTATCGGAGCTTGGAGTTTTAAAAACTTTTGATTTATGTGGGATTTATTGAAATTTGGCTTTAAATGTGGCCCTAAGAGGGTGGTTGGTGATTGATGTTGCAAAAAATATACTTATATCAGCTATCTATATTTACAAAAAAAAAAAAAAACAGTTTGGTTATGGATTAGAAATATGGTATTTTTAAAAAGTTGGTTACGTTTGGATTTGAATACAAAGTAGACATTACAATATTTTAAAAAGTTATGCAAAAGTTGTTTGGTTTGTTGTTAAATATGCAAAGAAAATAAACAGTTTTTAGATAATTTGATACCCGACTGTATTCTAGACAGTGCGCAGTGTAAAGATGTTTTTACATTAAAAAATATTTTTTGTAGTCTCATTTTTTCTGCAATTTTTATATCTGATAACGCGCACTTTTTTGTTTTTTTTAGAAAAAAAAATACGGCTCTTGGCGAATAAATATTTCAGTAATTTTTAGGGTACAAACTTTTAAATTTTTAACAGTATCTAGGTGCATAGCAGTGCCAGGTCAAGTTCTGTTCTGATACACACAGTGTGTATTTACACGAAAGGTTTCAGCGTAATTTTCTCCTATTAAGTCAAAATCCACTTCTGTATCTGTATCTGAAAGTGCGGAGGGTGATAAACATCACTGCACCTAGGCCTCAGTAGAGCCCGTTGTGCTACCTCCTAAAGGGACTCCTCACTCAGTACGCTACCCATCTTACTGATTTAAAGTGAAACGGGAAATCTCCTTAATGTCGGCCAAAGAAAGCCAATACTTGCCCAGCATGGATCTTTCTTGACAGAGTGCAGGACAGTCACAAAGGATGTGCTCCACCCTCCGTCTTCTGTTCACAACCTCTACACAGAGGTGTGTCATTTATACCCATTCTAAAGAGGTGTTTCCGTAGTTGACAATGTAGCTGTATCTCTGTCAGGATAGTTCAATAACTCCCTGGAAAAGTTACAGTTAACTGTTTCATCCCATCGTGTTGTAAACTGCTTGAGTTTTTTTAGGTCCCTCATCGTAGACCTGTAGAACTTGGGTAAAGGTTTTTCCCGGCAGCCTTCCGGCCAACGAGTCAGCGATGCGGTTGCCTTTGAAGTGCGCGTGTCCTTTGGTCCAGCAGAGTGACCACATTTATGCTGGAAGCGTCCACAAGGGCACGGTGACATTCTAGTACCAGACCCGAGGTGTAGCGTGGTCTTCTTGGGGCTAGTAGTGTCTGTCTGCAATCCGATGGATAAGCACGACTTTACCAGTAATGTTTCTACTGCTTATTTCTTTTGCAGCTATGGTTATGTCTGTAAGCTCAGTTTGGAACACCCATAGCCCATTTGATGTTTAAGTTAAGAGATCTAGAATAAATTTCACATCCCGTACCTTCTTTTGTTTTAACCTCTGTGTAGATATTAAACACCTGCCACGTTTGTGTTTGATTCTCCTTTGACGTCAATTTTGTAGGGTTTGTTAAAAACAAAACATGGCGCAATAAAGTCCACTTTCGCCTACAGCAGTGGAAGCGATCCTATCGCTTCCTCCCAAACGACCTCTGTGCGCCAACTCCCACGTCGGGCATTATACCTACTGTGCGGAGGCGCAACATAACCGTCAAAACGACCTCCTTGACGAATATGTCAAGGGGTGTGAGGTTTAGGATTACCTCCATGGCCCTAATTGGTGTTGTTCTCATGGCTCCGGTGGTGTTGAGACAAGCCATTCTCTGTACATGGTTAGCTTTCGAATAACTGTCGTCTGCTGGGCTTTCTGCCCCCAGACAACAGTACCGTAGGTTAGCATAGGTCTTATGATGGCCGTATAGATCCACAGGGTGACTCTAGCTGCCTCCTGTTTTCTATACGAAAAACCTAAAAAATAGACATATTTCCTTTAAGAGTGAAACTAGGGTCACCAACCGTCCTCCGGCCGGAGGAGGGACTGTCCTCCTTTGAACCAAAATGTCCTCCGTCCTTCGCAACTACTGCAGAGGACGCGATTTGTCCTACTTTTCTCCACAATCTTATAAAATTCCTATCTTAGCATAAGAGCTGTCGCAATTACTTTTAAAAAGTAATTCAATTACAATTACCAATTACTCTTCGAATTACGATTACCAATTACTGGCATGTTTGTTCAAAGTAATTCAATTATCAATTTAAACCAAAAGTAATTAAATATATAAGCAATTACTTTATTTAAATTACCACATATATTAAACACGATACACACAATATGATATATTTATACACTAGAAAGCTGAGGGCGTAGTCACACTAAACCCTTCACCCCCCGGGTGCACTCTTTATAACTTATACTTACTGTTCTACTTAATTGTCCAGTGTCATCATATTCTTCTTTAATAAAATGTATTTCTGTCTCAATATCATCAATATTGTTTTCTAAAATGTACTTTATTTTTGACAGGTAGAGATCTGGATCATCTTGTTCAAAATACTAAAAAATAACAGGTCTAAATACATATTTTACCTTACACAAAAATATATAAGGTTTAAAAATCAAGGCAAGGCAAGGACGGCGAGTCCTTAAAAGCTTTGAGGTTATAGCTTTTAATAAATATAAAAAAACCTAGGTTTTAAGTTTTCTTCAGTACATTTTAACTTATTTCTTATAAATTTCAGAATTTATAAATAGTTGCTACAGTTACTTTTAACCTTTTAACCTTTAAACCATCATTGTATCACATGGAGAATACTAGAATCTGCCTATGGTCCGGCGACACTGTTCATAAGAAATGTATGCTTTTTTGATTCTTTTCTCCAATGGGAGTTTCATGTTAGCTTACTATCAAAGGTTACCCCAAGGTATTTCACCTCTGTTGCAAAGCTTAGTTGTGTGTTTATGAGTCTAGGAGCGTTCAAGTTCACCATCTTTTTTTCCTTGTGAAGAGAACCATCTCTGTCTTTTTTGGATTGATGGATACGCGTGATCAGCACACCATCTGAAATCTCCCATTTTAAATTTCTACCCAAGATTCTTAATTTGCACAACATTGATTTTTGAAAATAAAGATTATCGGCCGAGTGATGATCGCGTTTTTACATTTAGCAATGGACTTAGCAATTATTTTTAAAAGTTAACAACGGTTTAAAATAATTAACGAAATGTCAGATTTTTAACAGGTTGCCTACTAAAATCATTGAATAACACTGACAATGACGTTTTGTTAAACATTCTAAACTGTTGTTAACTTTTAACAATTGCTAAGTCCATTGCTAAATTTAAAAACGCAATCATCACTCGGCCGTAAGAATTTTAAAACATTTGCCTGTTAAAATCTTTAAATAAGGAAACACACCCAACCCCAATAATGTGGTTTTAAACCAAAATGTGTTGTAAATATGTTCTATAGAATTTCCTAAGTTTTTAGACCTAAAATTTCTTAAAATTTAGTTTAATTTTTGTTTTAATTTCTATCTTGATAACGGTGGCCGACTTGCCATCAAAACGTAGATTAATATATTTTTTTTTTTGGTTTTTTGGGGGGTTTTCTTCTTTTTTGTTGCAGGCGATCTGCAAGTTCATAGGGGTCAATAGGGCTGGACAGGGTCAGCCCGTATACCCCGGGACCCGGACCAAGAGGGTCCCATTTTCCAAAAAGTAGAAAGGCGAGTAACCCAAATAAAACAGTACAAAATGTGTTGTTTTACAGAGCCAGAGAAGCAATATTTAAATGAAACATTTTTTTTTGTAACCAAAGAGTGTAGTATTTAAAAACGAACATAAATTTGACTTGTATTTAATCTCAAAAGTTTGATTACTTAATCTTAATAATTTTTTAGTATATCCTTGAGATAAGCCTAAAGAACTTTTAAATGGGTCATTTTATTATTACTTTTAAGGGTGTCTTACAAAAATGAATTTAAAATTTTAATACATATTTATATTCCGCAAGCAGAGAAATTATTAAAAGGTACTTGTAAAATTTACCCATGAAATAACAATAAAATGTCTCATTTTAGAGTTGCTTATGGTTATCTCAAGAATCCCATTTAAAAACCTTATGAACAACCAGCATCGCAAGTTTTGGAACACAGTTATAGTCCATTGAAATTTAAAAATTTTTTTTGGGAACCCTTTTGGTTTTTTTTGGGGCCAATTTCATTTTATGGGGGAGGGTCACTGGGTTTCTCGCGGTTTGTGGGTTAACCCCCTTCCCCCGCGGTCGCCTTTAAAAAAAAAGGGTGCAAACGCCTTTTTCGAACTTGCATCCCACAAAATTTTGTAAGACAAATTTTTGTAGAAAATGGTTTTGTCTACAATTTTTTTTTTTTTTTTTTTTAAAATAAAATCAAAAAAAAAAAGTTTTTAAAAAAAAAATTTAAAAAAAAAATTTCAAAAAAAATTCTTGTTTGTTATAAAATTTTCTTTTTTTCATACCAAAATGACCTCAAACCAATTTTGACCTAAATTTTTTTTTGGATTTGAGAATTTATGGGCTTCCCCAAACCCCCCAAAAGTTCCCCAAGGTTTTCCCCTCCAATAATCCGGTAACTATGAAATGTTTGCTTAATTTTTTATTTTCATACATCGTTTTTAATATTTTTCTTAACATTATTATATTATTAGTTACCTAAAAATGAACCGAAATTCATTAAAAGAAACATCCGAAGTTAGCTAGCGGAATAGCGTTATTCCTCATTGAGAAAGTGGATCCATCTTTGCTCACTCTCGTTGGCGAAGGTTTTTTCGTTGCTTTATACGGCGGTAATAAATATTATTTACTAGATAGCATGAGATACAAACGCATTGCCAAGACAGTAACCAAGAACACATTTAGTTTGTCATCGCTTCCTCCAACACAAAATGCAGCCCGTTTCCACAGTCTCCGAGTTTACCACCAGGTGCAGTCGTGGCTCGGAAAATACTGCAATCCTAAAGATTGGGACTGAAAAAAGCATGGAAACATTTGGATACCAATCCAAACTTTGAAGCCTCCAGCACCGCCCGATCTAAATAAAATAAATTTCTGCAGATGCAAAGGAAATTGTGGAAGCATGTGTTGTTAAAGAAAAGCAGGTCTAAAATCCTCTGCAGTGTCCCTCAGTTGTTCTGGAAAAACATGTACCAACATCATGGAGTGATCGAAATTAAAGGAGGAAAATGAATTTCAGGATGAATTACCAACAATGACTCCGATTTTAACTCCTGTCATTCCCCAGACCTTCACTTTCGACATTGAATTAGATCCTAAGCAGCATCCTGGACCATCCAAAAAAGTGGAAAAGAATAACTGTAAATAATGGTTAAAATATATAATTATCTCCAAGATTATCTTACCTGAAAGCTATCCGTAGATTAGGCCTACTGGGGATACCCAAGGAAGTTTAAAGGTGTATGGAAGCCCAATGCTATGGCCCATTCGATCAAAAAATGTCCAGCCCAGTATGAAAATAACTGTCAGAGTTGGCCCCCCCGATTTTGCGCAATAACGAAATTCCACAAATAATTTAATGTGTTGCCTACTTACACACTGATAAATCAGTGTGTAGTTAGGCAACACATTATCTTTTGAGGGGCCGTATTGGTTTCGATTGTTTTGCTTTGTGTGATTATATTTTGTGGTTGCAGAAGTTTTTTGGATTGATAAAAACCTTCTTATTTTAGTGATTAGTGTTTATTAAATTGTGACTATAATTTTGTGTTTTTATTTTTTGTTACTTATAATATCGTAACAAAAATGACTAGAGGTTGTATGTTTTGTCCTGCAAATCTAAGGGTAACATACCCGGCATTTTTTACTTTAGGTACGTATTTCTTATATTTAAATTAGGTGTTCTTATGAGACGTAACGTTAGGTTAACCGAATAAATAATAATATATTAATTATAAAATTTAAAAAAAATGAAAATTTCATAGGAAATAGCAGTGAGAAAAGTAAGGCAATCTTAACTATCTTTTAGATGATTTCCACTATGTTTGTGTATTTCTGTGGATTATTAAAAGAAATAGTTTTACATTTAGGTACTTTTATTTCATTTAATAATTTAGTACAATCTTTTAAAGGATGAATACTATTAATTACTGGCAGACCAGGCAAATTTTAATATAACAGGTCCCTCTAATTGAATAAAGAAAGTACAATTTTAAGTTCCTTTTTGTTTTTCTGTATTTGTTTAAAAATAAATTAGATTTTCGGTTTCTTAAACTTACATTATCAACTTTTTAAGCTCGACATACTGTGGACACATAATATTTAACGGTTACTGTTATAATAGATACCTAGGTACCAAGCTTTACTAAACATTTTTAACCACTGTTATTCTGTCTCATGAATGTTTGTTATTGTAAAAGTATATGCCTAAAAAGCAGTTATAAAAATTTTTCACTTTTTAATGTACAACCACATCTTAGGATTAGATTAAACTCATTCACACTATCTTGCCCTTCTTTTATCACAAATTTGGTAATAAGTACATAAAACTATCATACAATGTTTAAAATTTATTTTAAAAAAATCGTGTTTTCATTTATTACAAGATTTTTGGTAAAAATACAAAACTCCCAAAAATACGACCATTTAAATAGAAGGCTGTAAGTGGCGCCATCTATTCTTTCCATATTATAAGATGATAAAAAATCCAATATTACAAATAATTTTAAATATTCTATAGTAGTATCGTTAATACCCAACAATTTTGTGCAAAAAATAAAAAAACAGTGAATGCTTAAATTTGACAATTGATGATGTCAACTTTATAGATAGTAACAAAGAATTAGTCCGGCTCTGACCTACTATTCATTGCCAAACTCCGCGGGGCCAAATCCCGATTCCGCTGCCCTGCACGCCTGGACAATTTTGTTCTACAGTATTGGGCTCCCATACACCTTTAAACTTCCTTGGTGATACCACATACAAAAAACGCGCCTACAGACTCTATCTCATATTCGATGGAGAAAAGGGTAATTTTTAGGTAATTTATAATAAAGTAATGTTTAAAAAAATATTAAAAACGATGTATGAAAATAGAAAATTAGGGCAGACGTTTCATAGTTACCGGATTATTGCGAGTGGTAAGAACCTGATCGACTTTGGAGCGCTCTGGAACGCCCATAATATCCTCAAATCCAAAAAAAATATAGGTCAAAATGTTGATTGGAAAATGCTCTATAAGATTGTTTTGAGGTCATTTGGTCGTGAAATGAAAAAAAAAGTTATCTTACAAAAAAGAAAATTTTTTGGAGAATTTTAACATATTTTTGTTAATTATTTGTTTTGTTTTGTCAATTTATTAAAAAATGTTAAATAAACCAAATTATAGACAAAGCGATTGTCTACAAATTATATTTTAACCAAATTTTTGTAAATATAGTTCGGGAATATAGCGTGAATGTATTGGTGATTTGAATTGGTGATTTGATTCCTTTACGGGGATCCGTCCCACCTCTGTCCCCTACTATAATTTTTGGTTAAATAAACAAACCACTAAATTTAAAGGTTTAAAACGAACATTATTAAAAAACATCTTTAAATTAAAAACAAATTTTATCGTTCTATTTAACAGAGCACGAGTTAATGGTAAAAAGATCACTAATTGCAAAATCGTGTTCCCGGTCATTAAAATAACAAATAAGGGGTTTTATTTGGGTATCTCGTTTCGCTAATAACTATTTATTGGTTTTCTGCTTTATTTCAGAGCCATTTGTTACGCAAATGGGTTGATTTTAAGAGGTGTTTATAAATTGTAGAAAGAAAGAAATATTAAAAATACGTATAAAATATTTGGTTTCAATATTTTAATAATTTTAATTTATTGAGTTTTATTACTAAATTAATTCATTTTAAAAAAATATTATTGACTCAACACAAGAATACCATGTTTCCCTGAAGGTTTATTGTATAGTCAGGTAAGAATAGAGTTCCAAATGATAATTTTATAAAGGAGGACCGATAAGTCAAAAGGAAGGACTTTTTAAAAGGGAGGAATTTACAAGTAAACCATAATTTTTTTAAATCTAATTTACTTTATTCTAATCATATTAACTGAGTGCCAATTTTTGCAAAAATATTTTAAATTTTTTTAACAAACAATTAAAAAAACTAAACAGAACTACAGAAGAATTTTCAGATATAAAATTCTTCACATGACACATCTATTTCTCTCTTTGCTCCACTGAGTACTTATCAGCGAAAACACTCTTTTCACATTCGCGTTATGTCTGCTTATTTAAAAATAAAATTCGTAGATCCTAAGAAGTTTTGAGAATTATTCAATGTCTTTAGCAATTTTAAGTAGATTAACCGATGTTTATCAACTTTAAATCATAATTTTTGTCATCAGGAGCACCATCTGACTTTGATTTTACAAATGAAATCAGGTTTCAAAACTAATCATGTAGTTTAACATCGTCAATCTCTACATCTCTGGCGCTCAAAAACTCAATGCATGGAAATAAATTATTATATTTTAGGTTTTCGTTCTTTTTCAGCAACGACATCCACTCTCTTTAAAGACGTATATCAGAAGGAGGACGATAGGTAAGGGAGAACAGAAGAACAAAATATGGAAAAGAAGGACATGTCCTTCTTTTGGATACCATCGGGATCGGGCAAACCTAGGTAAAAAGAACTTAAAGGTTACTTTAAAAATCTAAATAGTCTTTGACCTTGCAACAAATTCACATTGAAAAAGGAGCGAAATTCGGCACTTCCTTTTCTTGAAGTTATAACCTCAGTATACACAACAATACACCAAAATTCTAATCGCTTTAAAGAAACGAAACCAGTGGTTATACGTACTTTATATAACTGCGCGTAACAGTAAAAAATCCCTGCAAGAAGAAATACGTAATATAACCAGGGATCTAAAAGAACGGCAGTGAGAGACTGGTTAAGGAAATAATCGACAAATAATATTAAAATAAGATAACAAATCTAACTTAAACAAGACTCAACAAGATCGAAACATTTATGACAAATCCGTATAATAAAGGAACTTTAAGAAAGATCTGCAGAATCGTGAACAACTATAATATTAAAATAGTTATTTATGGCATAAATGCTAAAAGTAACATTTTATTTTGTGAGAAGAGTGTTTCATGCCTTAGAACAACTAAAATCACTATTAGCACGTATATCAACACTATTTTTTCTACAAACACCATTATAAGTCCAAATTTATGTTTTTTTATTGTCGACATTATTATTATTTTTCAAATCCAATTTCATTTAATTTATCCATGAAATAACTTGCCAAAGTAAAAAAAATAGAATTGGTCGGTCTTTGTTGACAAGTAACGTAAAATAATCGAAAATTCTTCTTCGATGGAAGGCAAACAAGAAAATACATTTCTCCTAGTGGAAATCGAAGCCCCTGCCAATAAAGCTACTTTTGAATTATTGCCTAGTCAAAGCAACAATACGAATTTACATACGATCGTTTCTTAAAAAAAATCGTCTACGCTCTGGTCAAATTACTCCATGTCAAAGGTGATGATGAACATAAATAATCAGGACATAAGAAAAAATTACAAGCTAGATGCTTTTTTAAAGCGAAGGGACCAAAAAAGTCTAAAATATTGACAAGAGAACAAATCGACAAATTTCTTGCAAAAGCCCCGGATAAAGTATATCTTATACAACAAGTAGCCGCAATTTTCGGTGTTTTTAGAACCTGTCGTCGAGAAAAACTGTGTAGTTGACATTAAATAACATCGAAGATTTGGGAACTTCACTAATTGTGCATATACCAGACATAAAAACTAATGTGCAGCGAACCTTTGTAATTATTAGCGGTACCTTTATATGAAGTTTTATAAAAAGTACATAGCTCTTTATTCAGTAAATAATAATCAATCAAGATTTTTTTAAGATATGCTTAAAGAATAAATGTTCCATAACTCCAGTTGGAATCAACTCATTGGTAAAATGCCGGCCCAAATGGCTAAATTTCTATATTGGCCTGATTCCCATCTTTACGCTAAACATTGCTTCCGATGTTCCTCAGCTAGTTTGTTGGCGGACTTTGGTGCTAATCTTACTACAATTAAGAGACACGGTGAATGGAAGTCCAGTACAGTAGCAGATGGTTATATAGAAGACTTGTTACAAGAGAAAAAAATAATTTCTGATCAAATTTTGTCCAAAACTTTGGTAAATGACATTGCTTCTTGCCCGGGTACATATCTTACCAAAGTAAATTGTGTAACAACCATCAATGAGGTTGGCCATGAGTTTCTTTTTTCTAATTATATTTTCAGTAATTTTTACTTTTAAATAAATAATTTTTTTGATCTAAGTATTACGTTTTTAATTTCTTATCTGTGTTAAAAGTAAATCACTTTTAGCACAAATGCTAAATGTAATTACTTTTACCACCAGCATCAAAATGACATTTTAGACACTGACAACATGCATTAAAAATCAAACTGTTACTGACGTTTGTAGAAAAAGGCACTTAAATCCTAAACTGCTCTAAGAAATATTTTTATTAAGATGAAACTAGACAACAACCTTTTGAATAATGACTCTATCTACCAAATTCCTTGTAAATTTTTTAGATACAGTCTACTTACTTAGTCCAGACTACTTGCATTGACTCAAATATATTGGATTTAATATTTGGATTTGGCTCTTCCCAGCACTAGTGAATTATTTTCCATACCTTGTTTAAATTTTGCGGCCTAAACCCCTATTTGTCAATTTTAATTACAAGTATCCCCAAAAGTTTTTGATCGAATCAACATCGCAAAAATTAAGCTATGGCAGAACTTCTACGTTTTAAGTATAAAACCATTTCCTTACTGCATAGCCCGTATGGAATCGACAGGAATCTTCTGGTATGTAAAAGTATTGTTGGAATAAATTCGTTTAGTAAATAAAAATATTATGTTTTCCAAAATGTTTAATAATTCTGGAAATTTTTGTTAACAGTCGTCAGGAAAGATTATGTTATGCATGTCCATATTATAAATAGGAAAAAGGCTATTTTAACTTTAAATTATGCAATTCCAAATATAATTTAATAATCATAAGATTTCTTTTCTTACTTTAATTAAAATATTTTTTATAAGTAAAGCAAATAAAATAATCCAAATTTCATTAAAATATCTTCCTAAAAAAGCTGACATTAAACTCCCCTTCAGTGACGTTCACATGCACAGATAGATAAACCCTTTAGGTTCATAATTGATGGCATGTTTTCGCAATCAGTTGTTCCCCTATGGATGATGCGTCCCGTCTCGACTATATATCTCTACGGCCACCCCCGGGTAACGCTGCTATGCGGCGGGGGAAACAACAGTCTCCAGGGCGTACAAACCCCAAACTGCTTAAAAAAATTTTATTGTCATTAATTTGGTAACAGGCACCTTGCACAATTTTTTTTTCGGGCCTAGTCTTTATTTTATTTATACCATCTTTCCACTAGTCTTGTTCCTTTTACAAGACTGATAATCCGAGACTGGTTGGTTAATATATTCCTGTTTTTTCATTTCATTTCATTTGACAGCTCACAAGGTTTTTTTATATAAAAATATAATATATGCTAGACATTACAAATAATTCAATCTCCTAAGTACCAAGTACCGTGAGTGCCGGGTTTTCCAATGTTTCCCATCTTTTTCCCCAGTTCCGTCAACGCCGTCCAAGCACTGAAACATGCAAATATTACATTTCACAGCAAATTTTTAGACAACGCAGAAGTGCCACCACGGACATTATTTAAAATAACTACTTTAACTATGTTCCCCGGCGGGAGACATATTTCAAAAACCTGTCTTTTGTGAATCAACCTTCACATTCTCAAAGGATGTGGTAGGCTGTTTCTTTTCCCTCATCGCCACCTGCGCGGAGTGGTTTTTTCTTTGTTCTTTTTTATTGGTTCTTTTAGAAGCATCTCTCATAACTTATTCTACTAATGCTGGACCAGTTTTTTTTTTTGTGTTTGTTGGGATCTATTTCCCTAGTTTGCCCTTTTAAAGTGGTTTTGGTCACTCCTAGGGCGGGTTCTATCCAAAGTATGGTGTGGATGATCCCTGTCTCGCTAGCTTATCCCTTTTTGTTGCCCTCCATTCCCGAATATCTCTGACCACAGGAGAGCTACCTTGTTTTCCCTTTCCCAAAACTTTTTAGTTTTTTTTGTATTTTCATGTCAGCTTGGATGTTACATTGGGGTTTGCTATGCCCCTTTGTGATGCCTGGTTGTGTGGCTTTTTTGTGTTAATTGCGCTGGATTTTGATGGTTGTACTTACCCTTTAATTTCTGCATATTTAATTGCCATTAAACCAATTTAGTTAAACCGAAAAAGGAACCGATAGATTTTTTTTTTTTGTCCCGAATAAAGTAAATTAAACGAACAAAAAACTATTATTGGTACTCGGCTGGTTTTTTGTCCTTACAAGTCGATTTGACCTAACTTTAAATTTAAAGGACCAGGTGTGATATTGAAATCGTAATTGCGTCGACACTATTTTTTTTTTTAAAAAAGATATTTTGAAGACGGTTCTTTATTTGGCAAAGAAAAAAATAGGACACCTTTTTAAAACATATTATGGACATGGATACTAAAATAGAACTGACTTAAAAACAAGCACATATTAAATATTTAAAAAAAAGATAATACCAAATACCACGTACAGTTTCCATTAACCCATTTATGTAGACCACTTGAAAAACTCTCAAAACCCGAAATCTAAATTTTTTAAAAGGTTTTATGATTTTTTTAAAATGTATTTCAATTTTTTTAGGAAATTCTACGAATTTTTAATTCCTTATGATAGAAGATGTAATTTGTCTATCTCCAATAAAAATGGAGCTAACAAAGTTAAATAATTTTTTGTTCCGCAAAAAATTTTTTTAAGGAGAATTAAAATTTTGGGGAGACTTTTATGACTGCGAATGTGGTTTAAGGATAATAAATGGAAGAACATTTTTGGTGGCTCAATCCATAAATAATTAAATTTCCTGTAAAAAAGATATCTGCATTACTTTGCGCTATTTTTTTAAATCGGGCTTAAAAAATTAAATAGGGGTTTAAAAGTTAGTATCGTCTATCAACTATTAATGGTGCTGTAGCAACCTTATTACTAAAATGTTTTCTAATACAGTTATTATTATATTTTGCATCAATTTAACCTGGTACCCCGTTAAAATAGACCGGGCAAAAATAGCCTAAAATATATAGTCCCGACAAAACAGTTCTTGCACAATATCGCCCTGTCCAAATTGTCTGAAGATAAAATAACTCTAAACCGAAACTAACTAATGGGACCACTTTGATCCTGGTCCCAGGGTATAGCCTAGCCCTATTGATTTTTATGAACCGGCAGATCGCCTAAAACAAAAAAAAAAAAAACTCCCAAAAGAAAACCAACAAATTGAATACTGATCCCAAGTAGTCGCATTTTATAAAAAATCAAAGGTACTAATCCCAACAAAAACAAAAACTATAAAATTTATATTTTTCTTTATAATTTTTGAAAATTTTTTTTTATCCTGGTAGTAGGAATGTGTTGTAATTAGATAATAACATAATGGATTTCACTATAAGCAACCTCTTAATAGGCTTTTAAAGAACATTGTTCGTCTACATATTAACTTAGGTTCACTCTCGGGAAAGATTATACTCCGCAAATCCACTTTAAACAAAACCTATTAAATTATCCCCCCCCGTACTTTGGTTTCCAACCGGTTTCCATAGAATAAAAGGGCCCCGGGGTGCTGAGAAGTTGCAAATGTTGCAGGGAATAGCGGAATGAGAGGAAACGTCAAGAATTATTGTCTCCATACCGCCGTTGGGTGCACCGGGGGAGGGGACTATAAAGGAATGTAGGGTGCGTTTGCAATAATTTGGTTTTCGAGATATATGCACGGGTTATTGGTAAAAGGAGAAAAAGCTTAAATTAAATTTTAAAGTAAAAAGAAAATGTGTATTATACAATACTATATTAAAACATGCTAATAAAAATTTAGTAATGAATTAATATTTCATGTAAATACATACACCAATTTTGTACTTGCAATATTAAAATATAAGAAATAAGAATTTTGTCCAGGGATAAACGTTAAATAAGAAGAAGTAAACAAAACATAAAAAATAAATAGTAAATGTGTATCATACCCCGCAAAATATTAAAAAATGCAGACAAATATTTAATATTCTATTATTGTTTTATGTAGATGCATGAATTAATTTTTCATTCTGAATTTTGTGCCTAAGTTTTATTAAAAAGTGGTTAAGCGACTAAAATAAAAGTTATTAAAATATAATTTGATTTAGGTAAAAATTTATGAGTAATTGTACAAAAATGTACAGGTCGGCAGAAAATGCATGTAGTTAATATACTTATTTATCTTATTCTTCTTCTTTTCTCCCTTGGGAGCCGTCTACTTTGCCACCGGAGTCAGCGCAGCCCCTTGGGCTTTTTGTGCCTAATCGTCCATTATTTTTTATACTAATCTCTCCATTATTCTTGTTCCTTCTACAAGTCTGTATAACCCTAAGACTGGTTGGTTGATATATTCCTGTGAACTTATTTTTGACTGCCCAAATAATGCCTGTTTTTTTTTATTCAACGCTTTACCGACGCACATGATATGATAAGTTGTTTCTTTTCCCTCGTCGCACATTCTGCAACTTGGGTTCCCATTGGATGAGCCTATATTGTGTAGGTGTCCTCTTAGATTATCGTGCCTTGTTAGCAGCCCTTCTCTTATGCGAAGTTTTTTCTTACTTTACCTGAGTAGTTCTTTCTTCGTTCTTTTGGATTGGCCCCTTAGGAAGCCCTGTCATGGTTTATTCTACTAAGGCTCCCAGTATTCCTTGTGTTTGTTTCGGATCCATTTCCTAGTTTGCCTTTGTGCTGTGGTTTTGGTCACTTCACGGCACGTTCGGGTCCAAAGTATGGTGTGGATGATACCTGTCTTGCTAGCTCATCCGCTTTTTCGTTGCTTTCTATTCTCGATTGTCCTGGTACCCACAGAATAGTTACCCTATTGCGTTCTGCCAGGACTTCAAGTTCTCTTTGGCATTCCCATGTCAGCTTGGACGTTCCCTTGGGGTTAACTAGTGCTCTTAGTGACGCCTGACTGTTGGTTATTATGCAGATCCGCTTGTTTTTATACGCTCTTTTTTATATTTCCGTTTAAAATAGGGGAACGTGTAATTCTGGTAAAATAAATTTTATTTTTTAATTAAATCAGAAGTTATTGTTTAAAAACATTGTCTTTTTTTTTTTTGGAAAACAGTCAATTTCGGTGTTTTTTTTGTGTTATATGGTCAGACATTCTAAAACGTTTTTACTACTGTATGGCAGTTTTTAAACGCAAAGTCATTATTCGGCTTATTTTATTCATAACGTTATGAAAATCCACGGGCTTATATCTGATAAGACCTAGTTATTAAAAAACTTTTTAATTACTAAATATTTTTCGTTGCATGTAACCTTTTACTATGAAGAATGTTGTAGTTAAAAAAATAAATCAATCTAAGTTAGCGTAAAGAAAACTTTACTTTTCACATCTCGGCTTTTTTAACCAAAAATGTTTCAGATATTGTCTACTATTCTGGAACTAATCCGTAATATGTTTTTTGCTTGTTTTTACATGTTTGTCCACTTTATTTTTTTATATTTGTTATTAGTAAGATCAAGGTAAAATGGAAAAAGCATAAAAAAAATAATAAAAAGTAAAAAGAAAATGTGTATCATACCCTACCATATTGAAAAATGCCAGTAAAAATTAATTAATTTATTAATATTTTATGTAAATACATAAACGTTTTTCCATACTTGCAATATTAAAATATAAAAAATTTAATCCAGGAATTTGTAAAATAAATGTAAATTAGGAAAAAATTTAAAATGAAAAGTAAAAGTATATCATACCATATAAAATATTGAAAAATGTATACGAATATTTATTAAGTTAATAATATTTTATGTAATGCATATTAATTATTTTTTTATTCTGAATTTTGTATACAAATTTAATTAACATGTAGTTGACCGACTAAATTAAAATTTAGTAAAATATTCTAAGGATCAAGATAAAAATGTACAGGGCCTTTGATTATATTAGCGTGGCTTCTAAAGCCTTTATTTTTAAAGACAGAAAAAAATGTTTTATATAAAAATTGTGAGTTTTCCTCATATTAGCTTTTAAAATTATCAATAAAAAAATAGCGCAATAAAAAAATGGGAAAATATAGGCAACTTTAACTTTTTTAAATTGAACACCCTGTGTATTATGCGCTACAATAAAATATCTTTTTTTTTCTGATTTCAAATATATATACATTAATGATATTTGAATAAACCATTTTTGAGATATTTAAGCTTAAAAAATAAATAAATTAAAAAAAAAATGAATCAAGAAAGCCATAAAAACAATAAAATTGATTTAATAAATTTGACGTATTGATATTGTAAAAAGTTGAAATTTATCATTTTAACTATTAAAATTAGTTTGTATTGCTCTTTGTCGATGGGCTATTCAGAAGAACAAAAAATCGCTATTATGCGTCTTTTATGTAAAATAATAGGCGACAGTGCAAGGGAATATTACTTATTATATCCTTAACAACGGTACCATCTATAGATACTATTAAATACATGCTAGAAAGTTTATTGAACGAAAAAGCTTTAAAATTGGGAAAGACTGAGCACGAAATGAAAAAAAGTTTTGATATCCCCGTTTTTTCAGGATAAATTATTACTTTTTCTATTGGTCTAGCACTAACTACTTTTAATAATTTTATAAAATCCTGAAATATCAATCTCGGATGCGGCATCTAACCTTAATAAAAAAGATTATAAAATTTATTTAACCTTAAAATTTTACAAATTTTATCCTTATAAATTTATGTCCGTTCAGAATTTTCCTGAACAAAACATGCAGGACGACCCAAGTATGCATTGGAAATAGCTAAGTTTATGCAGCAGGATCCAAATTTTTTGAATAAAATTCTATTCACCGACAAGTCTTCCTTTACTTTACCATGAATGTTTAATCACAAAAATAAACATTATTGGTCCAAGAAAAAAGGCCCCGAAGCCAGTAAAATAACAAAAAACCCTGTACAGGTCGGCGAAACCATATGTATTAATATACTGTTTTACCCTAGTTTAATCAAAATTTTTTTTTTTTTTGGGGTTTTTTTTTTGGGTTTTTTAAAATATGGGGTTTAAAAAAAGGAAAAATTATTATTCTTTTTTTTTTTCCAAAAATGTTATGGAATCCCATTTTTTTTTTCTGATAAAAAAACCCCAAAAAATTTTTTTAATACTAAAAATTTTTCGTTTCATTACCCTTTTTAAAAATACTTAATTTAAAAAAAAATTTATTTATATAAAGTTGGTGTAAAAAAATTTTGTTTTTCCAAATTGGGGGTTTTTTCCCCGAAAATGTATAAGTTTTTTCCTATTTTTCTGGAACTAATCAGAAAAATGTTTTCTGTTTTTTTTTAAAATTTTTGTCCGCTTTTATTTTCTTTTATATTAGTCCTAAGTAAGGTCACAAAAAACCCTTTTTTTCCCCCCACAATCCCTTTTTGGGCCCTTTTTTGCATTTAAAAAACCCCTTTAATAAAATAAAAAAGTGACTAACTTTACATTTTTAAAAATTCAATTTAAATGGCAACAGGTCAGTTTGAATTGTTGTTTAAGTTTATGAATTTTAAAACAAAAATATAGGGTTTTAAGAAAACCCCCGTACACTAAAAGCCTAAGTAATAATGTTCGGGGGGTGTCTTGAGTAAAGGGGAAAGGGTTTTTTATTAACAGGGCCAAAGATTTAAAATTTAAAAAGGGAAAAAACCCCCTCTGGGCAGTTTTTTGGGGGGAATTTTTTTCCCCGGGATAAAAAACGAAAAATTTGGGGGAAATTTTGGGTTTCTCATTTTGACTGTAAAGGAATGCATAAAGTGACACTATTGTTGCTTTTTGGGGGAAACTGCAAAGGGGTTTAAAAAGGCTTAATTTTTTGCAGCAGGGGCCAAAAAAGTTCTATAAAAAGGGGGACAGATTTCCCCAGGTTGTCGATCAAAAAAAAATTTTGGAAAAAAAGGAACGGGCCTTCTTTAAATGAAATTAAGAATGATAAAATTTAGTATCTTTTTTTGAAAAAAAAAACAATATTTAAGGGGAGGTTTCCTTTTTGTGATATACGGGTTTTTTCCCCTTTAATGATATGCAATATTTGGGTGAATCTACAAAAAAAATTAATAAAAAGTATCCCTTTAAAAAAATTTTTTGTCCAAAAAATTTCCCCCGTTGGGGAAAAATAGGGGGTTGTTAAATTTTTGGGGGAAAAAAGGGGAAATTAATTAAATTTTCCCAAACCCCAGAGATTTCTTTTATATTTAACACGTAGCTAAAGTTGATGAAAAGGCTTTTTTTTCAATACAAAAAAATTTTTTTAGCTTTAAGGGGCAAGTGGGGGAACTAACTTCGATATTTTTAAAAAAAAAATGGTTCGCCAAGGTTTTTTTCCAAAAAAAAAATTTTTTTAAAATTTTCCCCTTTAAATTTTTTAAAACATAAGAGCTGCTTGAATTGTTTTTCTGAAAAACCCCTTTTTTTAGAAAAAAAAAAACTTGCACATTAATAAAAAAAAATAAACATATTCGGGTTAACATGTGCATGAAAGGGGAATAACTTACACTTACAACATACAAAAAAAAAACATTAAATAAAATTAATTGATTATTACAAAAATTTTGGGGAAAGGGTTTTCCTTCACCTAATTTTTTTTCCCTTCTCATGGAATCGCGTACACTTTAAAAATTTTTCCCGCATTTTTTTTTATTCTTTTACTTTTTAAAATTATTCTTTCTCTTAATTCCTCTACGGGGTTAAATGGGGAGTTACGTAGACTAGCGTCTTAATATAAAAAAGAAATCTGTTGTTGAGGTCGGGGGACCTAGGTGGCCATTCTTGAGGCCCACCCCCCACCCCCGATTTGAATAAACAGTTTGTAAAAATTTCCCCAACCACAATTTTAAAATGCTCGTACCAACGTGCATGTACCACATATTGTCTCTTTTCCCCATCGAAACATCTTCGTAAAAAGGCAATTTTTCCCCGAAGGAAATTTAGGTAAGATTGTCCGTTAAGTCGCCCCTAAAAAAAAGGGCTAATAAAGGGGTTACCAAAAATTTCCCCCCCTTACGTTAATCGAAAATTGATTTGGGGAAAAGGGTTTGGTTGCGGCATGGGGATTTTCTTCAGCCCACAAATGATTGTTGGGGAAATTTTCCGAAGGAATTTTTTAAAAAATTTTGCTTGTCCGTAAAAAAGTGTTTTCAAATTTTGGGTTTTTTTGCAATACTATGCAGATGTCACACCCCCTTGGGGGAAAAATTTTTGGGAAGTTATGCCTGTACTTTTTAAAAAAGGGGGCGAATATAAAAAAAATCCACAAAAAAACTCCAGACAATTTTTTAAAAAATTAAAATTTTTTAGCGATCTTCCTTGTACTTTTCCCCGGATGTTCTTCAACTTCGGGAAAGGGGCCCTTTCCCAATTTTCGGTTTTTTCTTTTTTAGGTTACCTTCAGATGTACCTTTCCTACCAGTTTCAACAAGACGACGATGAATATTAGAAAAAGTTCTACTATCTGGCAAAGCACAAAATTTGGGTACGTAATGCAAGGGGCCAAAATTTGCATTTGGGGAAAACCCCCCTTTTTAACAAGATTGTTAAAAAAAAAAAAATACTTTAAAATTCCAAAATTTAAGAAAAAAAATTTGAAAATGCCAAAGTAAAAAAAAAGTAAAAAATTCCATGGGAACAGATTCATTGAAAATTTTTTCTTGATTAATTTTTTTCCGGGAAAAAAAAAGGTTTTTTTTTTTTTTTTCAAAAATGGGCAACACAGAAAAACCCCAAAGAGAGCTCTTAAAGGTTTTTTTTAAAAAATTTTTTATTTGGAAAAAACCATTGGCGTACCATTTTTTCTTCAAAAAAAACAAAACAGTGCCCGTAAAGCCACTGTTAAAGCTGAAAATTGTTTTTTAAAAAATTAAAAAAATGCCTTTTTATCAACTGTAGCTACGTGTTAAATATCCTTTTGGGAAACTCTAGGGGGGTTTCCGAAAATATTAATTAATTTTCCCTTTTTTTTTCCAAAAAGTTTAACACCCCTTTTTTTTGAACGGAACATTTTTGGACCATAGTTTTTTAAAGGGATACTACTTTTAATTTTTTTCAATTTAAAAATTCCCCATCATTAAAAACCCTGTATACAAAGTAAAAAAGATTAGAAAGTGAGAAATAGTTTCTGGTTAAAAAGTTAAGTTTTAAACTGCTGTGCTTTTTATATAATTGTTTTTTCCAATTAAGGTTTACCCGAAAAAAACCCAAATTTTGTTCTGCAGAACTTAAACCTCGGGGGGAAAGAATAGGTATTGAACTCTTTTGCGGCAGCCAATGACGTACAATCCCGAAAAAAATAGACAATAATCCCCCAATTTTTAAACTTTTTTTAAATTTTTCATAAAAATTTGGAATCAAGCCTTTTTATTTTTTAAGTAAAAAAATTGGCAATTCCCCAAAAAGGGCCCCCTTTTTTTAAAAAATTAAAAGAAATGCAAATTAAAGCTTTTAGTTAATAGAAATATAATTTAGTTAAGTAGAATATAAATTCTATAAAGTTTTAAGTATGATTTTTAATTTGCATCCATTTCTTAACCCTCAGAGAAATACTTTTTCCCAATTTTGGGTTTCCCCTTAGAGTTTTAAAAAGATTTTTTTTCCAAAAATTTTAAATTTTTTTCAATTTTGGGGAATATAAATTATTAATTATTTAGTTATTTTTATTTAAAAGGGAAATTTTGGGGAAAAAAAAAATTTTTAAAAAAATTTTTAAAGACATTGAAAACCCAAAAAAAAAAGTCCCAAAAAACGCTTATTTGTTCTCGCCCCTTTAAAAGCCAAGGGGGTTTTTTTTTTTTATGTCTGGTTTATAACATAAATTGGATTTTTTGCTGTAAACGTCACACCAAAATTCCCCTTTTAAAGAAAAAAAATTTCCTTCTTTTGGGGCATTGCCGTTTGAGACGATGTTTTTTTTTGCTTCAAATAAATAGCTGTATTAAAATTTAAAAGTCTTTTTTTGTTAAAAAATCTCAGGAAAAAAAAAAATTTTTTTTAAATTGGGTAAAATTACCTTAAATAACTTTTTTTTAAAATATAAGTAAATAAATTATAAAAAATAAAATAAAAAAAAAAAGCTTACTTTTGTTTAGTTAAACAATTGCAGCTGTTGTTTTAATAACCGTAAACCCCAAAATCGAAAGTTTTTTAAAAAACCCCCTTTAAAAAATTTTTAAAATTTAAAGGGGACTTTTTAAAAAATTGGGTCCAAAAAATCTTTTTTAACAATAAGTTTCCAAATTTTCCATTTTAAATTTATAGAAAAAAAAAGTCCATCTTAAACTTGGGGAGTAAAGTTATTAAAGTATAGGGGTTTAAAAAAATGATTATTTTCCTTTCCTTTTTCCCCTTAAGAATTGTAAATGTTTTAAAAAAAACTTAAATACAGTTTTTTTTTTCTAAGCTTTTAACAAGACCAATAAGGCAGGGTTTAATTTCATGTCATATAATTTTTTTTGTTTACTGTTTTTTATACGGATAACTTATTGCCAAAAAATTTATTTATGTACGATTGACCAATAAAAAGGGGGGGTTTAAAAAAAATTTTTGGGCCATAAAGTAACATTTTATTGTACTAGTAAAATAAACTTACTTTATTTTACTAGTAAAATAAGGGGTTTTTTTATTGTTAATAACAAAAAATTTAAACAACAAAAATTTTAAAAATTTTTTTAAAGTAATTAAACATTTAACAACAAATTGATACCTAATTAAACAAGTTTTTTTAACTTCTGAACTTTTTTTTTTTACACCATTGTCTGTATGCTTTGTACGTCTCTTTTTAAAAGTTTTTTTATTGGTGGAAAAGTCCTTAACTGTTGCTGCAGCTGTCCCCATTTCTTTTTGGACTTCTGGGGTTTC